>JAODUO010000022.1:645000-805000 GCA_025642075.2 Ridgeia piscesae | reverse complement strand
AATAGGCAATACAAGAATACATTCAAATGTCCTGTGTTACGGTGTCCTGGCGACTATGCTGGCAGGGATCGTAGTTTCTACGCCGAAGTCGTCTTGGATTTCTATGCGACATCTCATGGACAACGTAATGATCTCTCTAGGTAGATTGTGTAATTTGTTAATAAGACCTAACATAACTCTAGGTCGACTTTGCCATTTGTGTTTATAAGGCAATCGCATCAGTGCGTGACCTAACATAAAAGCAAACAATACATTTGATGTATGAAAGATTTAGATGGATTGGAAGAAAGATTTATAATGAGAGCGAGAAATGTGGGCGAAGAGACAGCGCAGGAGTAACGAAAAAGGGTAAATGTGAAGGACCAGAACCGATGGGTGCTATAGTCGACCTAATGTAAAGACGAAGTCAATAAAGACTCTTTATAAATACCCTTGTCATGAACACAATAAGATCTGCATTCATAACCGTAAGATTCGTCCTAATGTAAAGACGAAGTCAATAAAGACTCTTTATAAATACCCTTGTCATGAACACAATAAGATCTGCATTCATAACCGTAAGATTGGGTTGTTGTTGTTCTTCATCGTGTCTATCGTCGTAATGCTATCACCAGTGTTGCTGTTATAATGTACTGTAGTCTGTAGTCTGTAGTCTGTAGTCTGTAGTCTGTAGTCTGTAGTCTGTAGTCTGTAGTCTGTAGTCTGTAGTCTGTAGTCTGTAGTCTGTAGTCTGTAGACTGTAGTCTGTAGCTACGATGATTGTACGCAGTGACCAAGTTTGTGCTGTTCCTTGTGTGTCGACGCTACAACACGCCGACAATGCGGGCGCTCACCCAGGACCATCGCAACGACGTCCTCTCCAACTCGACGGCCCTCGCCTGTGGCTACCTCGGTACGTACGGACACCGCTATGTGGACAGTGTCCGTTATTACTCAGTACTCACTTTATACATGGCTGCGACTTTAATTGTTGAATTTTTCAATTTTATAAAAACGTTATTGTTGGTTAAAACACTAAAGGCATTAATTAGCAAAAATGTACATAAAAATTAATTAATAAAATTATGAGATCTTTCTGTTAGCGATGGCTTTTGATTGGCAACTGGAGTGCTATTAAAGTTTGTTATTTAGAAAATTTACCTCTCAAGAAATTTGTTTTTATTTTCCGTATATTTATTTGTTATTACTCAAGTTGAACACAGGACATTAGTGTTCAATGACGTATGTAAAAATCCTAAACCGCGAGGAAAACTGGCATAGGAGAAAAAATAAAGAGGCTATATACAGAGAGATGCCGTCAGTAAAGGGACACATTGGTCAGGAATTCTCGCCGGTCATGCTCCACATTGTGTCACACGGTGTTATTCATGTGACATAACCGTAAAAAGATGCAGGCGAAATAATATATTACACTGAAAACAAAAAATTTGTTTCTTGAGAGGTAAATTTACGAAATAACATGTTTGTTGTTGCAACATGTTCTAAGTTTCAAAGAACAACACCAATAGTATTAAGGGCCTGCATTTTACAATATTGACTTAACACTGTTTGTTATTTGTTTATAAAGACTGGTAGACTGTTATTTCTATAAGTAGACTTTGGATAAGCGTTCTTAGTTCCTGTTTATTTACGAAATGTGCAACTGTAAAATTACTAAATTAATTTAGCTTTGAAAATGAAGTGCGAATGAGTTGCTGGCGCAGCATAAAAAATTTCGAAATTTCTATAAACACGTCATTGATTTATGAATTTGTAAAATTACATTTCATTCGACATTTCAGGATATAAGGTGTGGAACTATGCGGATCCAATCGGAGCAATCGTGATATGCCTGTACATTATCATCAGCTGGTTCACAACAGGCTGGGGTGAGTGGAACATTCACATCTACAGGGAGGACGATTGTGTGTGTGTGTGTGCGTGCGCGCGCGCGTGCGTGCGTGCGAGCGAGCGAGCGAGTGAGTGAGTGAGTGAGTGAGTGAGTGTGTTCGTACATCTCGTGTATGCGTGCGTAATATCTTGTTAACCAACTGGACATATAACTTACATACCAATCTGTATTGTATCGTACATTTTTTCATAATTTATACTTATCTTGCTGTGATATATCGACAAATAATTTATTAAGGGCTGAAGTGTAAACTACGAGCATTGGTAATTGCGGTATAAAATAAATAAATATGCGTGCGTGCGTGCGTGCGTGCGTGCGTGCCTCCGAATGGATTTTATCTAGATTTTTGGCGCTATCTATTGTTTTACTACTACTATTACTACTACATATTACCGCTGTATAATTTATTATTCGTCGACGTCTTCCAGCATTGAATTATCACAACTAACATCATTCGCGTGTATGTGTAATAGCCATAATGGGAAATCCCTTAACAAATCAACTATTCACCAGAACACAATCTTGCTTTACACTGACATTTCTCCTCTTTCCATAACAAAACCAATGTCTTGCATGCAGAACAAATCAAGATGCTGACGGGATTCACCGCTCAACCGGAACTGTTGCAACGCATCACGTGGCTCTGTCTCAACCATCACGAGAAGATTCTACTGATCGACACAGTGCGGGCCTTCCACTTCGGCAACAACTTCATCGTCGAGGTGACTGTTGTATTCCATGCAGCAGACTATCAAATGTACTAAATCGAGAAATATAGATATCAACCACTCACTGGTGTACTTCCGCGTCTAGATGCGAATGCTCCAATACATGAGATTTCCCCATACACTGTCAGATAGATGTATCAACTATGTTACCGAAAACAAACTTGTCTATAATAAAAGATTATTTACTTCACATTAAATTGTGAATGTTATGTTTTTTTCTTATAATGTGTCCTTACAGTATTCGTTTTTCTGCTTTCACCAGCATTGTTTATATTTCCGCAACGCCTAAAATCATGTATGTTTTCTCTATCTTTATGGCATACTTTTCTTTAAACATAATATGTCATATATTTCAAATCGTAATCTACCCCTGCTACAGTACATTTATTCTAATCTCTTCACACCAGCAAATTGTAACCATCATCGTTATCAAAACCCAGGTGGATATCGTACTTCCCGAAGAAATGACGGTGCGTGAGTCACATGACATCGGCGAGAGTCTGCAAAAGAAGATCGAGCGCATGCCGGAAGCTGAACGGTGCTTCGTCCACATCGACTACGAATGCGACCATTGCCCGTGGAAGGAGCACAAGATCGTGTGATCTGTTCCACGAACCGTCGGCGTTACTGTGTCCGCGTCGTCGAGTGATGTGAGTTTGCTCAACAATGTCACAGTATACTGGGCAAAAGGTGAACAGTGAGCAACTATTGTTAAGCCTCGTTAACGGTGGTAGACACGGGCCCCGCTAGCGCTGAAATGTCGCTAGGTGTATCTGAAAATGAATACAACTGTATAGGACAGTTGACTTATGCGAGTTTAAATGTCAATAATGTAAATTGTATCAGTTGTGCATACAACTAGACGGGAGTGAGAAAAAACGCTGCACAATTTAATGTTTTTAGAAAAGCGTGAATAAGTAGGCTGTTACAGTGATATAATATCAATAAAAGCTCCGGCTTCTTCCCGATGCAATGGCGGTGCAAGTTTCTATTCATGGATGATTGATTGTACATAGGCCGCTGGCAGGTCCGTGTGCAGCCAGTGTGTAAGCGCACCCTCCGGCTGCTCAATACAATGTATGTTGCTAAATATAAATCCGTACTTATTTTCGCCACTCTAGCAAAAACATTAAGTCCCCATTGCATAAGTCAAGAATCAACGGTTTATGTAACATTGTGTATGGTTCCTGTTAGAACGGCGCCGTATATGTTTTCATATTAAATTTGACTTGTATAAATGACAGTGAATTACAGCCAGTGAGTACTGTTTTATGGAAGCTATATCAGAGCATTGCTCTGAAGACGTTTTGCACATAATAAATGAAGCAATAGCTGCATCTATCTCTGAAAAATGTCATTTCACAAGCTGACGTGCCTTGATACCACCAAGTTTAGTGTCATGAAATACGTGTAATGAATGAACGACGCAAACATGTTTACCACGGTGCTTAGCTAATCGCCAGCATCTAACCCATATACTGTCATAGGGCATTCAGGAGCAACGATTTGCAGAAACACCGCGTCACGAAACCATAATAGTGCTAATACCTGGGCCAACTTTCGGGCAGCCCAAAAGTGCATCAAGGTAGATCTAAAATTAACACTTACCATCGTATGCAATACGAATTAAAATCCAATACATTTTAATTTTGAAATTGGGAGAAAACACATAACAAAAAAATACTAGGCAGTGACAGGTTGGTTTTCAATAAACTAATATATTCAATATTTCGATGACTAAGCCGAATATGTCTTGGATATATCAAGGAAACTACTGGCATTAGGGCGCCTGCATATGTCCATGAGTAAGTCTTAATCGATACATCGTATTGAAATTATACTGCACATTTCATCCAATTATGTATTGATTTGAAGGCAATCACTCTCGCGTATTGCTGATGAAGCGTTGCAAATAGACAGGACATTCAGATCGCCTTTGGATTATTAGACGCCGAACACAGGTTTGCGGAATCAACAACATGATGGATTAGCCAATTTTAATACCTTAAACTTCTCCTTCGTCCATAGATAACAGTATAGTATAAAGCACGTGTCAGCATCCCACTTTGTTAACTAGCTGATGTAGCTGATGGCAGTTTATTGGAAGTTACTTGGCTCTGTACAACGTAAACACGACCACGCAAAACAGCAGTGAAGATTCGCCGGTCATGCGTGACGATCCCAGTGCGGGAGTGCAGAGTCAGCCACGCGTGACCCTCCCGTGACAGTAGAAACCACCATCGCAAGTGAAGCGTCGACGTCCATACAGACGTTTACTGACGTCGTGCCTACGTTTGGCCCACGCTGCTTCATAAACAACCGGCGAGATCGGCAATCAACGCCGTGCACCGGTACACCGACTGACAGCCAGAGCTGACGCAGAGCTGTAGCGACGTAGCTGAGTACGAATCAGGTAAGTCATACATGTGTATTTGCCTCAAGCGTAGTTTGTGGTGAGATTCACACAATGTGTAATATGTACTGGGACAGCTCAACAAAGTCCAGTCTGCCAGTGCAGCATTTGAAAAGACCGTTCGAACTCAAATTGAAATTATGCAGATGTCGTCCCTGGACAATAGGTTCATTGCTACTTTCAACGCCGATCGAATATCCCTCAGTTAACCTGACCAGGTACATTCACAACCTCAAACGCTATTAGAATTATTTGATAATAAGTAAACACAGTAATTTGTGTAGAATAAGTTTGACAGTGTGTCTGGTGTAGATTGGAAGCGTAGTTTCATAACACGATTTACAAACCAATTGCATGACACGTGCTCGTTTGACCTGGCAATAACTGAGGTGACGAAAACAACCTGAAATTTCAGCGGGTTATTCGGTGTGTCACCGTGACATATAGCCGAAAAACCAGAATGACCCAGATCGCTATCTAAAAACAACGAATCCCAACACACCATTGATGTATGTGTTGTTTTGGTGTTCGGGTTGTTTTCGTTTTGACACACCTGCACACGGCGATATATTTTTGTTGACATACACAGAACCATCCATCTCTCTCACATGTATTCATTCCGAACGATGCGCAGTCACTAGCTGCCGGTTTTTCTGCTAAACATGTTTATATACGGCTGACATTTATAGGTCGCCTATTTCAATCACACCAATCTCTCGCGGGAATTAATGCATGTTTATGATCTGCAATGTCTTTAACCTAGTATTTCTGTACATGTTATTCAATTGCAGAAAATCGTTATTACAAAAATCTTCACAAACACTAATTATTTTTAAATGATGTAAGGAGGTCATCCTTTATCTTCTTGTTTACCACAGCTTCCCAGATCCCATAGAATCTGCAATTGAACTGAATGTGTCTGTGCTCTCTCTCTCTCTCTCTCTCTCTCTCTCTCTCTCTCTCTCTCTCTCTCTCTCTCTCTCTCTCTCTCCTCTCCCTCCCTCCCTCCCTCCCTCTCTCTCTCTCTCCTCCTCTCACTCTCTCTCGCTCACTCTCTCCCTCGCTCCCTCGCTCCCTCGCTCCCTCGCTCCCTTGCTCCCTTGCTCCCTCGCTCCCTCCCTCGCTCTCTCTCTCTCGCTAATTCTCGTTTTCACTCACTCACTCATACACTCACTCAAGCTGAGTTATGAGTGCACGCGTGCGTGCGTGCGACCGAGCGAGTGTGCATGAATTGAATTGTTTACCGTTGCATAATCAATACGGCAAAACAAAGAAGGTACATTAACATGTACTTGGTTTGCTGTAGAGATTCGTGTGTCTCAAAATGATACAATCATTAAACATTATATCGACCTTAATCTTATGTAACAGGTATATATTACGGTTCTCCATCTTCCATTAATTTTCCAATAGGGCCTACAATTATGTATTCAAAACTACTCGAAAGTTCTTCTGGCTTATATTTTAAATTGTACTTAAAACTCTAAACCCACCATCTAGCTTTATATAGGCGCCGTAACCGAGGTACTGGAGATAGGATAATTTGGCAACGGTTTATTTGTAAATTTTAGTCAGTCTCAGGGGTAGTGATGGTGAAGGTTTGTTAGTTGGTGATTTTTTCAGAATAGGATGGGTGGGGCAGTTGGAAGTGTTCTAGTTGGCGTTTTTGAGTCAGCTACAGATAGTGCATATGGAACTTTTCGTGAGGTCACAAATTTGAAACTCTTCCACTCGTGCGTTTATTTCGTTCCTGCGCCAGTGTTTTGTTTAATTGTCTTTGTTGGTTGCTATTTCTTTCTTCATATTTAGTTAGTTTATGTATATATATATCTATATATATATATAATATATATAATATATATATATATATATATATATATATATATATATATATATATATTAAAATATATCACTTTATTCATATTAAGGAAATATCTTTTTTAGTATATAATAATTTGTCACTGTTAAATACATATTTTTACGTTTTCATTTTTACATGTATTTGTAATAATATATATATATATATATATATATATATATATATATATATATATATATATATATCATCCCCGACAATGTCTTTCACGAGCGGTTAGAGCATTTTCATAATAAATATATAGACTGGTTTCTACAATATTGTACCCGTACCTCCGCATTCATTCAGTGGGGTAGATCTTACAAACATGTTTATCGGTTTAGGTTCTGAATTCACGGTGGCAACCATGGTAACACCGTTCTTGTCTATATCAATCACGGCTCAATCTTTATACCTAATAAAACCGCACAAACTTACGCAATAAGATTATTTCGAGGCGGTCGTGCATCTAGGTCGAAACGTCTCAGAATACGTTCAGCGTTACGCGAGGGGCTGTTTACTTGCCCAACTGTTACGATGAATACACGATAGATAGGCAGCGAAGAATGAAAGAGTGCCCGAAATAGAACAAGTCGTGATATACTGGTGGTCGTGAGCACGAATGGTTGTGTTTGGAACTGCGCATGATGAAAGCAACAACCCGCTGCTCATTGCATCATATAAATCGTATACAGCTGCGTGTATTCAGTATCTGTATGTTAGGTCTTACGTTGACCGACCAATCTTAGTCATTGAGCAACGGATTTTTCATTATTGGAGGAAATAGAAATGCAAAACAGAAAATAAATGAAGTAAAAAAGTATAGAAGAAATCATGAAATGGGAAAACAATAAAGAAGCAAACCCAATGTACGGCTAGTTTTGGCCCCTGGTTTTTCCGTCGGTTGCATCCTTCAACTCAAGTGGTTGCATCATATACAGCAGTGTTGTTGGGATTTATTTATATACTACTACAATATGTAACAACCTACCTCCCCGTTGAGAACTATTCCACATAGTCCCTAACGATATACATACACACTTATGATATCAAATTACTAAACAATTTTGAAAAACAGATAAAACTTTCAATTAAAATAGTACTAATTGTAGTAATTGGAGCCTGAAACTTGGGGGCTGAGGTTTGTAATATTTATGGAAGGGGTGCATGTTTTGGTTTTGTGCAAATCGAGGTTATTGATGCCTTCAAAGCTAAACAAAAACTGTCGCCGAAATAAATTAAATTGCAGTAGTGTAATGTCCAACAGCGCGAAAGTGTTGAAGGAGAGGGAAGACTATGTGCAACAACAACCCGACCCCACCCGACCCCACCCGACCCCACCCGACCCCACCGCACCCCACTCCCCTCCACCCGACCCGACCCCACCGCACCCCACCCGACCCCCACCCCAACCCCCACCCCCAAACCCACTCAACCCGACCCCACCCCAGAAAACGTTAACATTCCGTCCCTCAAGTGCATACATACACACACATATACATACATACATGCATGCATGCATGCATGCCAGTTATGCTTCATATTCATCGTCATCTTCGTGAATAAGGCACGAACGCGCACATTGAACAATGGTGAATAGTTTATAGTATCAATAAACCTATTATTACAATCGTATGACGTAGGACTATTTGCAGACAAACTGACTAGTCGGTGACGACATTGAACCGTCATGCAGCAACGTCCACCAGCCGTCCGGAAGTCACGCGTGACGGGCGTGTAGCGACAGCAACGTCGCTCAAACGTAAAGCCACGTGTCCCACATTTGCTGAACTCCGTTCGCCTAAACCACGTTCAGGAATAATCTGCAGTCACGTCCCAATCTCCCACTGAATCACGCTAAATCAATACGAGAGGAAACAATGACACTTGCTGTCTTTTTTTGCAACCGTTCTGCTTAATTGATAATTGTGAAAGAAATTAAGACCTTACCAAATGCTCACCGAGTATTTTAAAACAAATTAATTCATTTTTCTAGGATGTACGTGATTTGTGTGTTTGTTTTGGTGCAACCGTTCTTCTTACGGAGGCTGACGATGAATCGTCGGCCAAAGTGAGCCTCGTAGACCCTATTAGGCCTATTGGGTCGATTCGGATACGCACTGAGGAAAGTTTACATCACCTGCCGTTTCCACGGTTTAATGCAATTTACAAGCGTGGACTTTGTAGTATCAGAATGACATTCAGGTGTTATGTACAACCGTGTGTGCAAGATACGAGAAAGTGGGCCTACACATTCACACAGACTGACGAGTGAATTGAGCACACCATACCTAATAATTACGATAATGCATATTATATCTAAATGTGTCAGATTTCTGATAAAAGCACACTGAAATTGTGTTGACCTTTGACAGTCAAATGTTTGCTTGTCCACGAACAGTTAATCGGGAGCTTTGGGTAACGTTGGAGTGAAATTTTGCAAAATTTGCCTACTCGGGTTAAATGCGGTCAAACGCGCGTGGCTAAATGTGGTTGAAAATAGTTAGGGGAAGTAGGGGCATGTCCGCAGGCTTAAGGTGAAACATGCCATAGAGAATGCACTGCGTGGCTAAGAGGGTGATATTTAGCATTCAGAATGAGCACTCATATTACTTTGTTGTTAGGTAGTTAAGAAATCGCATATCCCATAAGATATTTAAATATTAAAAATTTTGGTCAAATGTAGAGGCATATCTTTGTGCGGACATGCCCCATCTTTTCACGTGTGGCTAGGATCTAACTGTAAGCGGCCGTAGTTGCTTGAACTTGCTTCTGGCACACAATGTGTGGTTAAGTGTGGTTAATATGTTTAAGACATTCTACGTACATATTACAAAAAATATGCAATATATTATATATATATATATATATATATATATATATATATATATATATATATATATATATATATATACTTTTATATTCACACAATATAAACGTTATGCAGCCGTTGTGTTCCGTGGTTGCCCGTCTAGTTCGTGTATCCACCGTTACGCCCCCGCGCGAGGGAGAACTACGCCGTCGTGTCGTAACGCGACGTACGCAATACGTTGCAGTGTCGCTGGCGCGTGCAACTGCTGACCTCAAGTGCTCTCGTCTGGCTGCTAAATTTATTCCGTGATATAATCGCCGCTGAATAAAGATCGATATCGGCGGAATTGGGCAATGGTTTCAGACATTGTAGCACGGTGGTCAGCTACGCTATCACCTTCGCACGTCGGCCAACACAAAGATCAACCCACCTAGATCCTGTAGGGTATACCGTGTCGCAAGCTTACAGACAAGTTTACATCGCGTCTTTGACTTTGACCACGATACTATGAAAACAAATCAGGCTCAACTGTTATTATTAAATTGTAAATATTCATAGGCAACGTTACAGGCGAAATAGTAATGTGTAAATCGAAAAAAAAGTTATGTTTTGGAAACTGCTTGAATTTACATCGCTAAAAACTACGTTATCTATAAAAGCTGGATACAACTGAATTAGTGTAAGTGTGCCTAAGGCTAAGCTAATGTTTGTATAATACAAAATTCCACTTTTGATAATTACTTTTACCTATAATAAATATTGTTATGGTTAGTATCGAGCTTTATACGCCCCCGCCATGGACGTACATGTCTATTACTAGACAGGTGATGCGTGTATAATATATATCACCGCGACAAATTACTCGAGACGCTAAAACTTGTCACAGTGGCGTCGTGACGCGTACACGAACACTGTTCACAACGTTAATGCAAGGGTACGATTGTTCAACATTTTTATAATCGTTCACCAATAAAGTTGGGGATGTTTTACTTACGGCCTAAATTGTAGAAAGCATGAGTAGCGTTGCGTGAACTTGATGAAATTTACATGTGTGAATATAACAATTCTGCATAGACTATACATCTATATGTTGGAGGATGTACAATGTTGTTAGTTATCTAATATACATAACATTGATACATGCATGATGTAAATAAATATTTCTATGACTATGTGCAACTATGCAGAGTATATTTATATTTACTTTTAAAATGGAAACATGTACGTGGCCCAATATAAATTATTATAAATTAAAACTAATGAAAAAATATTTATTTGTTACTTTTTAACTGTTAATCTTAGTCTGAAATGATTTAGTCAGGGTCTGTAGAAACACTTCATCTGCACCAAATCAACAATGTCAGGCAACGAAATTTATGTGTGTGACCTCCCTACAAGATTTCCTGGAACGGCTTGTAGAGCATGCGCAGTTGTGTTCGAGCGATGTTAGAGGGTAAACAGAAACATCGAACTGCGTCTGATGGTTGCTTTGCAACGGTCACTACTTCATACTTCAGATACTTCAAGAAATTCTGCTAAGCAACATTTACATAGCAACAATCGCCACTAGTTCGACAAGAGATTTCTTTGCAATGACATTGTACAGGCATAGGATGTTCATCACTGTAGCTGCGATTGTGTTTCATGCGTACTCACGACCCGTCAAGGGTATCGTTGAACTCGTACCAAAATACTATTGACGGTCACGTGTGTAAGCGTCTGACGGACGAGTTCTGACAGCTCAACAACGTATTGTGTAGTACGTACATCGCGTGCCATGGTGTAGCCTAACGATTTAGATTTCGCTTTGTGTCAGGTAAATGCAAAAAAAACAGCAGATGATAGATATGACGCTGGTCAATATTATTGAGTTACGTAACGTGAAAATGATCCGACTGAAATGTATATTGGAGTATTGGGTCATCGCCACCGACAATGCAGTGCCAGTGGTTTGGATGGTCACACATGTGTCGGTTTGATTGTGAATACGCTTGTTACATTTATGAACCGCAGTTAAGTATGCCGAGTATGAATAGATTAGGGGTGCTGTATATAGTGGTGCATGACACCAATACACTAGCACTCCCTGATTATTGCATGGTGTAGACTGTAGTGTAGAAATCAGTGATCATTAGTTGGTCTTGGTACAGATTACTCTTAGATTGTTACAAATCCACAGTTTACAACTAGCCAAATATAAGCCAATGTAAGTCTATCAGAAAACAGAAGAAAATGTAGGCCTTATATTATACTAGCTATGGGATGTTCTCTGTTAAATCATACAGTAACAGAGATACATCTTACGAAAAGAGTTCCTTGTGCGACACAAACTCTGGTTTATAGAACTTTAACCATGTATAATGTTGGACTTTGACGTGTCTTCATTCTGGGCTAATGTGGCGGAGAATGGGAGATATTCACATTGAGCCACTCCGCCTCTTTGGTAAGGCACTATAGTGAACATGATGCTTTTAACATGACTATTGGCACTGGCATAAATTTCACTCAGAATGTGACACTAGTCACATTCAGGGTGAACTTGGTGGAACTTGTTTGTGATACGGGGTGATCTTGACCTGTGATTTACAACTGTCTGGTGCATTGTAGACCTTGTGTAGACAGGTTGCCCTGCAAACAATGAGTATGTGCATCTGTACACACACAGCAGGTTGCCAATTGTAGTGACAAGGTACCTGCTTAATTTTCAGATACATATAAGTTATTTTGAAGAAAAAACTCAATTACATATGACTCCTTTTTTCTTCACTTTAAAATTTGAAACTGATATAATAGGTTCTATGCTTTCAAATACAAAAGCACTTATTACAAATACACAGAGAAAATTAAAATACAGTCGGAAGAATCAACCGGCACAACCTGTCAATTGTTATATATCTTTGCTAGTATCAAGACTTATCTGACATTTATTTATGCTAACGTTTGCCAAATCGAGGGTTTTCATAGACGTGTATCACAATGACACAGACCTTTTTACCCACAGTTATATAATATAATATAGTTATCAAAGTTACTGGTGATAAGCTATGTTATCATCATGCTCTGTCTGAGAATGTCTACTTAGAAGTCTTTATCCAGTATTTCAACACACATAATTGTATTAATCTGTTGGTTCAAATAAGCACCAATGCAGGTGACACAACAACTCAGCTCGGATTACTTGTGATATTACTGGCTGTTACAAGTGTGTTTGGTTGAATAACCACCAATGTAATGGGGAGTTGTAATATTACGTTTGATATGGTCTTGATATTTGTAAAGAATGTATACTTATTAAATTTTTATTAACAATATTAGCTAATAATACTAGACAAAACCAGTATTCAACATAAAATCAGTACAGCTGTATTCGACATAAAGTGATTGTAGACAACTGAATATTCTTATTGTTTCACATAATTATTAATATCTGTCGGTTTTACATTGTCATCTTTTTTATTAAAAACAATTTGATTACAACATTCTTGTGTGATGTTTATACCCATTAACACTGTCTCAGCATGTCTTAACATAAAGTATGTAATAATATTTATATTCAAATATAATTTAACTAAATAATGTCTGTTTCATTGCTGTTTCGTTTCCGTTTAATTTTTTTTAAAGTGAATAACACATGATTAAAGCGAAATGTTGTGTTGCAGCGTTGAAGGAAGACCCACCTGGAGGCAGTTTCATGCAACTCGAGCGGAACGCTCAGTGCATGAACGAGTCCTCCAAGTAGCACCGCCATCGTTTGTGCTACGGACATCGACTCGCAGTATTACAGGACAGACGACGTGCAATAATTGTGAGGACGAGAGAGCTCGGTTCTAACTGTTTGACATCACGAGCACTGCTATACGTCTCCTGCTAAAGTGGTTACATAGTCATTTGATTACGCAAAAATGTCTACGGGAATTGAGAATAGCGTAAATACAACAGCTGGTGAAGAGTGCCCAGTTGACACGTCATGTCATGACACGGGGGGTGGTGACGCGACCAATATTGACACTGATGACATGTCAAAATGTGACGTGATCATCGACACTGTCGATGACACCAAGGAGAAGCCTGTCATCGAGATGATGGAGATGGATTGTGAAAAGTTGCCAGATGTCAGTTGTGGCGGGAGGCTGCACCCGCATTTATTTGGAAGATGCGAGAGTTTGGAGGAGATCCCGTCCGATGGGAAGGGGGAGAAAAGCTGGGGGATGATGGGTGGAAGGCCGGATAAAATCCTTGTGTTCAGTTGCAGTGTTCCTGCCGACATGACTGCCATGGACGTAAGTATCTTGTCTGTGTCTTTACGTTCATCTACTCCTGTTTTATTATTTATTTATTTATTTATTATACTTAACTTGCCATATATCATACTAGTAAGTATTAGAAATAATATTTTTTTATTATCATTAATTTTTTTATTATCATTATTATGTATTTTTTCAGATAAATTTATTGCTACCGGGTAGGTACAGATCTATTATTTTTTCTATTTTAATGTTTACAAATTGAGTACTGCTGTAATGTGCCTCTGAATGGCTACAAATGCCAGATAAATTTGTGGCACAGAAAAATGCTGTGAATTATTATTGTTAGTATTACTACAAGTTGAGATCACAGCCTAAGCTAGAGTTCCGTGGACACATCTTTTGGATGGGTAAAGTTACTTATAAATGGATAAAAAATTCAGTGGACGTATGGACCTTTGAATATCTTGGGCATTTGGACTGGTAAAAAATTCCTTCATAAGACCCCAATTGAGATCTGCCATTAATTGACTTCTATCTCAATCCAGCCTGGGGCAATGCTGATGTTGATAAGGGTCCTAAATTGTTTTATTTCCCTTCTTTGTGTTCCTGTCATTTGACATCTCTTTGTAAAATATATTATGATACTATTGTAAATGAATTATCTATATGTACAGTTGTTTAAATAATTCGTAATGTACAGCTGACTCACAAAAGTAATGCTCTTTAACTACAGCTGTGCTTGTTAATTACTTCGCCAGAAGACTTACAAGTACGTTTTTAAAAGTTTGTAAAGTATATTTCCTGAATCTGGATCTTTTCTGTTTTATTATGTTGCAACACTTGACATGCATATTTGTATTATATAAAAGTAGCACACATGGTATATGTGAATAGGCAATGTTAGACTGCATTCACATAGTTTATCTGCTATGATTAGTATCTTTTATCTGCCCAATTAAAAGCCACAGAAGTGGGCCACTAGGTTAAGTTGGAGAGTGTATAAATAACTATTTGCATAATTTATATTCTGTCAGGTGTGTGTGTGGGTGTGGGTGTGGGTGGGTGGGTGTGTGGGTGTGGGTGGGTGGGTGGGTGGGTGAGTGCGTGAGTATGTGTGAGTGTGTGTGAGTGTATATGTGTACGTGCATATGCATGCGTGCTTGCGTGCGTATATGTGTGTGTTCTACAGTCATGTTTTACAAAGAACTATACCTGGTCTATTTGTGCACATATTATCCCATTATCATCATGTACACATGTGCCAAGGTTACGTTTAAAAATTCTACAATTCACTGAAAGTTGTTCTTGATGTAACAGTTTTTTGTCAGAATTACAATCCAAAGCAACTACCTCCTGTTGAGTCCTTTTTGAAGTTATCGTGGAAGAGTCTTACACGTTTTCATTTTTGTCGGCATGCATCAAAGCACCAGGCATGTAATAGTTATATATAATGTTCTCATCTTTGTTGGCATGATTGTATGCCCGAGGCATATAATAGTTCCTTATTCTGTTTTTAGACGTACTCATTCATACTGCTAGTGTAGACCTGCTGCGTAGTTCACATGTGTTTTGTGGCAATCATCTGTCCTACTCCCATATATCTTCTTTTGAAGTTTGTGTTCCTTTTGTTCCCAAAAACAGTGACACTCGCAACTGGGATAGGGGTTTCTGCTATACAATTCTGGACAAGGTCTTCATATTTCTCACTGAAATCTTGGCCTAGGACTTGTGTCTTTTGAAGACTTTCCTGTTGTTTCAATTGGTAGATTAAAAAAGACTACCCCGTAGCTTGATTTTGCCTTTTTTTCACACGTCTTTTAATCTGAACAGTTACCTTTAATTGACACATTAAAAACACTGAACAACGGTGCATGTAAAAATGCAATTTTTCAAGTTACTATACATTATACTTACCTGTTTGACAATGGATGTTTGTATAGATCCGACTTTGTCACTTGTTGGCTTCAAAACAGCATGACGCCATCGTAACCTTTCAGCAACTTCTTTCAACAATCATGAATACATTTCCCATTAACTGTTTTACGTAAACTTCCATAGAAAAAGTCTGTTTTTTAAATGAACACAGCTGTCAATGATCCTCTGACATGCGCCCGTGGAACTATTTCGTGCCTGCAGTGTGCTTCTTTATTTAGCTAAACCTGAGCCAGCGGCCATAATTTGCTACCTGGATACGTATTGTCCCGCGTTGTTAGCATTGACAGCCGGCCAAATAAATCATGAGTGTAGCGTCGTGACGTGATCGGTCCATAACGCCGACGTGACTATTGTTTGATGGCGCGCCAGTCAGTGTGGAGTCTGTCGCTCCAAAGAGGACACGGCTTCAACTGTCTCCGGGACTGGCCATATCCAGGTTGTTACCCCCATTCAGCATACCCCCGCCCCGGACTGTATCTTGGGTCAAGACAGATTCTTGATTATACAACCGCCGACTACAGTGTCTGATCTGTCACTTGCTGGAGAGAGCACGGTCACGGATATAGTGACTAGTCATAGATCTGAGTGACAGACAACTTGAGATTACCGGAGCTGTTGGATCAGGCCTATTTACGGATTGAGCCTATGTACGACTGCTGGAGCTGAGTTATGGGCTGGTCTGTATGGAGTTACTTGTACCATGTGGACAGTTTGAACATGGTAGTTATGCATGTGTAATCAGGAACCACCAGTGACCTGCAGGTCAGTTGGATTGATCCTTTGTCAGATTGGCACAGCTGTGTGTGGAGTGCGCTTCAGTGATCGCTGTAGCAAGTGTGCATTGTACATACGGAGTGCCTGTGGCAGAACGAGAACCTTGCCCTGGCGTCAGAGGCATCAGAGACTGGGGCAGTAGTGGACGCACAATGACCAGGTCATCAGGTTTGTCCTGACGCTCGGGTCACGCGTCCATCGATTGACAGCTGCGTGTGCCGACAAGACACACGGATGATGTGGGTCACTCGCTGACAGCGGGTTCTGTCTCACACCCCTCATCATCACATTACATAACATGTCCCTGTGACCCACTGGACATTCAGTGACCACAGGCCCAGGGAATGGGGCCCCTAAGAGAGGACCACGACTTTGGCAGCAGGGGATCGTGCCATCACCTTCATGTTGGAGGTAGAAGCCCTGTCAGCTATATACAGTTGGTAGGTACACTTACGACATGAGCAGGAGAAAATTGTAAAGGGTAGAAACAGTATGTCACATGGTTGTATGTTACGTAACAAGTCTGGGGAGACTGATGTCTTGATGATAGTTGCATCAATTTGTTGCCTTCTTCACTCCATGTTTACTCAAGTGCATAAATGTGTATCTGGCTATGCACAGAGGTAGATATATATTAATTCAGTGTTTGCACAGTGATTACCATATGGCTGAATGCTTCCTATGGTCCAACAATGTTGAGTTGGTTTTGGAGTGAATGAGTCATGAGATGATTCTCTTTGAGCAAGGCCATGTTATATAAGAGTCTTTCCTTATGTTCATCCCTGGGTAATCTTTGTTTTGATCGGAGATGGTTTGGTGTTTGCGGTGAGAATAAAAAGCTCTGACACATGCATGTACTGAGAGGTACTGGTGTGTTAGTTGTGTTAGATAACGTTACTACTTTTTATAGCCAAATATTTCCTATTGATATGATAATTCAGGTTTAATGCTGCATCTGTTCTCCCGCTGGGTCATGCTGACATGTGTTCGGTCTGTGGCACATGCATGCTGGGACAGTGGTGCCAAGTTATAATCAATAGTGCTTTGAAACAACATACCAAATCTTTAAAGGTGTCTGACAGTTTTGTTGACAGTTTTGTTTGTATTCGTATTTTTAGTTTTATGGAAAGTCGTCTTTAATGCTCTATGAAAAGTCATGTTAACACTGTGCAGTCCTGTTAAAAGTCCTATGTGCTATTGCATGCTTTAAAACACTACAAAGTATGTCAGTTGGTGACTGTGAATAAACTGTGAAACTCTGTTCTCTGTCATATTAGAATCGAGGGGCTGAATTTTTTCAAGGTATATCTATCTATCTGTGCCCCAACCAGTTTTGACTAGTGAGTGACGTAATTGTAAGCTGTAAACTCATCACTCAACATGCTTTTGTACAAGTAGTGCTGACACTTCTTTGAAAGGTTCTTTGTAGGTAGCAAAACCAGTTTCTAATGTGGTGTAAACTCTCTGTCAGTTTAGCAAGTCTTCTTTGCTCAAAGCGTCATTATTACCTATAGACCTACAACAAAAGGAAAACACAACATGGTAGCTTGCCTTCAGATATATTTGTATGTTTTACATGGAAAGCATTGACAACATATTCACAAAGTTGTGTGAGTTTAAAGGTTGGACAATTTAAGGAATCATTAATTTGATTTCATGGTACTTACAAGTCAGCCATTGCCACTATTTATATCAGAGTAAATGTAGATACCACCCTTGCTGCAATTTTACCTTTAAAGTATTTACTGACTTAGAAAATATATATAACGGCTCTTCAACAAATTGACACAAACACTCTTGTTGCTCTTGCATAGGTGGGTTCCAGTCCCACAGTTTCCTTGGTGATGGATCTCCTCGGACTATTTTTGGTTGCCATGGTTTTGTTTTTCTCTGTAGGTTACATTCTAGACCACTCACGTTCACAGAATTATTTGTGGTAAACATCTTTTCAGAAGGTGTATCCTAGTCCTTTTTTCCCCATTTCCCATGGTCCCAGGGATTTTCCCTACTTTGGCTTGGGTTTAGTTAGATGCCTTTGACAACGTACATTTTTAAACTAGCAGATGTTTTAAAAATGAATATATGGACATTATTTAGTCTGTAAATGATACAGAAAATGTTATCCTTTTTCTGTGCGTAATTGGGCACATACTGTTTTATAACAGACAATTGTTCATAATGGATACATTCCCCTGTAGTATTAACCCTGTTCATATACGATAACATACATAAATTCTTACAATTAAGTAAAATATATAATGTACTGGTACTTACGTCTACTGTTGAATAATAAATGTCTGCTTTCACGTGCAGTTGTGGCTGTTAGAGTTCTACCGAAAAAACCTTTGGAATTTGATTTATTCTACCCCATAAAATTTTTGTTTTTGCATCAGCATTGTGAAATCAGAGTTTTACAAACTGACGATACACAATTTATGCGGCACACTCAGACATACTGTGGTTAAGCATACTCATGACGACTGCTACCCTTTAGATCACTATGTCTACAACGGATGTGAATTAATTTGTTCGATTACAAGGAAACCGTTCTGATTATTCATGCTAGTTTCTTGTAATTGGGCTGCCTGTGGATGTTATCTAGACATGTCTTTGTCCAGATCAGATTAGTCAGATTTACAGAATAACTCATTGTATGTAATGTATGCAAGTGCACAAAGTGATTGTTCAACACTACAGCTAAGAATAGGTGTCTTAGAATTGGATGTTGGTTGGCTTAATTAATATGCCTCAGTGTTGATGATAATCAAGTTTTGTCTGTTAATTACAGTGAGGCTAAAACAGAGTCCAATTTAATTACTTGATTTTAAGTTTCCTGTTTACAATTACCTGGGCAGTACATGTTAGACTAGGTTCCATATAAGTGTTTTACTAACTGGCTCTTACTTTTCACAAAGAATCCTGCAGGAATTTTTTTTAATGTTTTATTATTAAACAATACGTTGAACTTCACCTAGAATATAATATATATATATACATGTATATTCATTTATTGTCACCAGTTGGTTTCAACACACACATGCGTTTACAAGTGGGTGAGTGGGCGAACCTCTCCATTGTTTCCCATCTACAGCTCCCTCCTCTTTCATCTTCCCCTCATTCGCTCCTCCATCCTTGGCTGTGGCCTTCTCCCTTTCCTGCGTTCTTGGTGTATTCCATCCTTCATGCATTTCCGTGTCCCAATTCTGATCACATCAGCCATCCCATCCCATCCCATCATCCCAGTGTTATCCATTGAGACTCGGCTCATTCATCCTTCTTCTGTTCCTGCGATCCTCTAACCCTGTTGCTTTTGTAAACGTCCACTTTCTGTTTTCAGTGCAACTGGCTTAATTGGTGGCATAACGTGCACTCAGGACGTAATTCCCATTTCAGCTTTTTTCAATTTGTTTCTGTCCATCATAACTCCCTCTGCCTCCTCCATTTATTATCTTGCTATCATCTGGTCATTCAAATGTGTCATGTGACAGTGTATCACATGACTGCGATAAACACTCCACAGACATTGGAAATTTGTTGACAGTTGGCTGCCATTGTTTTTAGTGGCATGATCAATAGTCATAAATAAATAAGGGCAAACAAATAAGGATCAAACTGAAAATGTTGTGGTTGACATGTGGGCAGTTAAGAAGTCAGAATAAATATAATGCATTCTGTATACTGGTGTATCATGGCTTTTGAGAAGAAGTGATTTGACTGTACGTGTAAGTTCTGTCACACATGAACCTTGCATTATAATGTCTTGTTGATATTAAATGCATGTCTGGTATCTTTACAAACCATGTTGTTGTCAATAGTAGTTAATAAAGCTGTCTGGTGTAGATCTTAAATATAGGAGAGTGGTTGAACAATGAATACACCAATAACGCCGGCTAAATGAAGCAATTATTGACGGTAAAGTTGTGTCGCTGACTTACTGACCTTTGATCTTTTACTGCAGTGCATGTTTAGAAGACTTAGAGTCGAATACGATTGATTTATGAAATAACAAATATCTTGCATTTTCATTGATTTTATGAATTTACAAATGCATTTTGATTTAAAATGTGCTCGATTTTTAAATATTAAAAACATCTGATGATTCAGATGTAAATGCACACAGTTTCTATTAACATTTCAGATATGTACAAGGATATGAATTGATATATTCGATGTCAGCAAGAATCGTCAGCAAAGTGCTGATGTAACATAGCAAATATTGAGAATCTGTAGAAATTATTGCCAATAGTGTTGTGTTAAATTGTGATGAAATATGCTAGGTTAGGCCTGCAAACATTTGCCATTATTTACGATCCTAAAATTAAAAAGTTCAAACAGGCCAAAGGCATCTGTGGTATATGATAAAATACAAACTTCGGATTATTCTATTTTGAAGACGTTTTTTGCTCCATATTTTTTACTCATCCACCACCCATCCAGTGATATTTCTCCCATGCGAAACAGATTTTACCCATCGAAATGATGGGTGCATGGGTCGCTACATAAAGCTCTACTTTTATTATACAAATACAGGTTTACAAAAAAGTAAAAAAATGCAACATTAGCATAAAAAATACAAAGTTAAAAAGGTATTTGAGTGACACTAACCATGCCATGTTGTGTGTGTTTCAGAGTCAGTCAGCACCCCTGGACTTGACCCACAATGGCACTTTGCAGACCCTCTCAGGTGAATTCCCTCCCAGATGCTGTACCATCCTGCTGGAGGAGATTGTACCCACGGGATCGAGCGTCATGGGAGGAGGTGAGACCCCTGTCTTCCTAAGGCTTACGATACGACGTGAGACGATACAATAACAATTATTGTCCCAGAAGGGAAATTCATTTGCAGCGTTCATAAAATACATAAATGAAATAGTAAAAAAATACAGCAAAAAATCAAAACCTACTGAAGGTATTCCATCATATTGCGAGGTATCATTTTATAGCCCATGATCTGTGGAATCCGAATATAGGGTCAAAAATTTAATTTCACAATTTTGTGACTTTGTTGTGGCAGACCACATATAACAATAAATGCAAATTTTATAAACCAACAGTTAAATTTGTACAAATCCATGGTTAAATCTGACATCAGCTAGAGTCCATATGTAACATGCTTTCTGAATATTGCTAAATTTTCATCATACAGTTTGGGTTCAGTGCTAGGTTTATGGCACCTATCCTAGCTTGGTGTAACAAGTTTGTTGAGTTTCCTATCTACCCGAAGTAAAACAGACACGGACTTAGGAACCACATAAATCTTTCCAGATTATGGGCCAGGTGACGTGGAGATGATGCCACGAGCCCTGGGAATCTAGGCACACATAGCCTACGTTATCTCGCCGTCAGGGATAGGCAGGAAGAACTGAATAAGTGTAGTTTTTATGAGGGCAAGGTTTCCATAGTCAATGAGCAAAATGGTAAACACATTCATGATAGGCAACTTAGGAAGATGCATGCTATAGCACAAACTCACAGGTCACAATTGACACCAAACATTCTGACTAGGTCATGTGGTTTTATTTTTGCTGTTTTTATAATGCTGTGTGATATATCATATTATAAGTACACTATACGGTCAAATATAATTCATAAGCACTACAGTGCTAAAATAGAACAGGGCAACAGGATGTGTTGGTATTCTCCTTAAATTCTCCAAACAATATAACTGCTCTTTGGTATAATAATCTGCACAGTGGAAACTTGACAGCAGAATATGAAGTACAATAATGCTGGCTTTTAGAGCAATCACATTTGTTATAATTTATTATATATTTATATATTTTAATCAGTGTTTTCTAATAAACTCACCAGTTTCTCAAATGTGCAGGTGAAAGATAAGTTAGCTAATCCAAAAATAGTTGCAATTTTGAAGATGAAACCACTTCATTAATTTAATAAATAAGAAACTGGCAATAATAAAGGAAACTTAATGATTTCTGCTGCCTTGACTACAGAGGATAGCAAGACAGTAGACGAGGACAGCTGGAAGTTGCCGCTTGACCGATTCACGCCCCTTAAAGAGATACACAAGGATAAGTTCCGCAAACTGCCCAAGAGCATCAGGTAAACTGAAGAGTGACATACACGTGTACATTGAAGAAGTCATTCTATGCAGTGCTGCCACCTTGCAGGCATTTTAGACTGTGGCTTGCTTGTCCAGTTGTCTACAAATGTTAAGGCTATCCAGGCTTTGGGGGTTGGAGAGGGGAGGGGAGAGGGAACTCTCTTTATTTGTAGTCTGAGTGATGAAAACAATTTAAATGTAACTTTGTGAAATATTAAAAGGAGGTTATATAAGAAATATACGTAAGTCCAGTTACTGTTACATATATTTGTGGTGTTCGTGTTTTTCAAAACAACAATTAGAAGATGTTGCAATACAACTATGGGTACATGCAAATGCAGTGCATGATTCCAGACTGTCAATGCCTTTAGGTTGATGTTTCTACAGATTTAAGGTTTTGATACATTTAGATGTATTTATTATTTTAATAGATGTGAATGGAGATGTATTAAAAGTAAACACATGTAGATGCTGAAAATGGCAATGAAATGAGAAAATGAATAGTTGAAGGTGGCATTTTGTATACCATTGTCTTGTCATGTTGAAGGCGTTACTACAAGGCTCAGGACGAGTTGATCAACGCGTTTGAGAACATTGAGCTGGATGTGGATGATGCAATGGAAAACAGCAATGAACAACAGGCCCTCCTTAAGACCACCAAGTACCTCTCCATTCTGACATTCTTTGCCAACCTCGTGAGTACCAAGTACCTCTCCATTCTGACATTCTTTGCCAACCTCATGAGTACCAAGTACCTCTCCATTCTGACATTCTTTGCCAACCTCGTGAGTACCAAGTACCTCTCCATTCTGACATTCTTTGCCAACCTCGTGAGTACCAAGTACCTCTCCATTCTGACATTCTTTGCCAACCTCGTGAGTACCAAGTACCTCTCCATTCTGACATTCTTTGCCAACCTCGTGAGTACCAAGTACCTCTCCATTCTGACATTCTTTGCCAACCTCGTGAGTACCAAGTACCTCTCCATTCTGACATTCTTTGCCAACCTCGTGAGTACCAAGTACTTCTCCATTCTGACATTCTTTGCCAACCTCGTGAGTACCAAGTACTTCTCCATTCTGGTACTTTGCCAACCTCATGTGTATCAGTTACCTTTCTACATTCTTTAACCACTGTGTAAGTACGATGTATCAGGTATCAAGTTAGTTGTCACAATTGCAAATGTTCCAATTCTTACACATTACCCAGTAATTCACATTTGTGAAATGGCACAGAACAGTAAAAAATGGCTAAAGTGTGACTTGCAGGAAAATGTTGGCACATTCTATGAGATATGGTGAGTGTATCATATTTGTGTGGCCAGCTCTTGTCTTGTGTGACCAGTGGGCAGTTAACTAGACATGGACAGTCATACGTGTTCATTTGCAAGTGTTGTGAGCCACACAGACATGCACCACTCGCTCATCTGATTTCTCAATCAGCGTCATTGATTTAAGCATAATACTCAACAAAATTCTTACCTATGCACATGACAAACATAAGATAATTATGTGTCATCATATTTACTGCCTTTATGGTATACTTACCTTGCATAAGATACAAAAATACCGCAGACAGTTCTGGATGTGGTGCTGTGTAAAATACATGGTTACGGCGTGCTTGTCCGCAGATATTGCTGGTGGCAAAGCTGGTGGCGGCCATCTTGTCTGGGTCGCTGTCCGTCGTGTCGTCACTCATAGACAGCGCTGTTGATCTCATCTCTGGAGCGCTGATGTATTGGAGCGCCAGAGCCGTCAAGTACCGTGACATCTACCAGTACCCACAAGGTACTTTCCTGGTATTTTATTACACATTTGCTGGCCAATTTGTCTGCACAGTTACTCGCTGAGGAAGGAGGTATATTTAAATGTGATGTTTTTTTCCGAAGCAGTCTTTGTCAAGAGATCTTCTATTCTGTCATGTTATTATTCTGAATGATATAATATTGATGGATGCTTTTTTTAGTTATAACTTATTTATTTTCTTGTAAGGAAGTGTTCATAAATAAATGCATAGAAAACATTGCATTCGATCTTGGGCGGCCCCTGTATGACCGACCAATATTGGCCTACGTAGAAGTCTCCTGTCTCGTTGCCGAGACTTGTGTGTTGTTTTGGACAGATTTTCGTGATTGTTTTTCTGTTATAGTGAAAATAATGTAATATTATATATGTGTAAAGTATTTAGATCTATGTATTATCAATTAATATTATGTCCATGGGGCAAATAGATGTACTGATTAGTTCAATGAGACTTCATAAGATGTTGTTGTTACGAAAAAGAAAAAAAAACATTGATTGATAAGATCATAACTTTATAACAACAATATATACAGGCTAGCATACAATTGGTTTTTATTAGCATATTTCATCAAAGTAGTATTGTATAAGCATATGTTTTATATTACTTTTTTTATCGGAATAACCATTGTAAAGCACACCGGAAACATTCTTTGGATGGAATGGTATATAAGCACTAAACTATTATTATTACTAATCAGTTAACCCTACTGAGTGCTGGAAACAACTAGAAAAACTAGAAAGAATATGTTTTCCTCCCTCGCAGGTCGGACACGGCTGGAACCTCTGGCCATTGTCATTCTGTCTGTCATCATGGCTCTCGCCTCCGTACAGATGATCCGCGAATCCACCCAGAAGATCATCCAATACACTCAGTCAGACGTCGTCGATCTGACGTTTGGTCTCGTACCCATCTGTATCTGCATCGGCACAGTGGGTGAGTGATCGCGGTCTCACATCAGTGCCTCTCAAGTATACAAAGATTTGTCATTTGCATACTCACATGTACATGTGCTTACATACAGTCATGTTTGTACGGTATGCAATACGGATATATAAAAATATTACCATTATCGTCTTGAGCAACAGGAGAATAACACTTTAAATAAATAATTTAAATATCCAAAGAAAGATGGAAATGGCCCAGTAAAACTGGATCATGACCTTCATTTGGCAATTTGTATTTTCATTTTTCTGAGTAATCTAATGTGCCAAAACTTTTCAGTGTGGATGTCTAATGGTTAATGTACAGCACATTAAACTTTAGAACCTAGTTGAGTCACTGATAACAATAAAGACAGAATGCAACTTGTATAACGACAATTAATGTCTAACTATAATCAGTTCAACATGTATGGGGGAGTAATTAAAACTGTTTCTCGCAGATGGTTTTCCACTTGGGCATCATGACCTTTGCCATTATTTTCTGCAGTTGCTCCGAACAGTGCTGATAGTGGCAGGTGTTTTATTCAGTAGTGAAACAAATTAATGCATACGGTGATTTGTTCAGTTGTGTTTAGTGTATTTGCTAGCTATGAGCTAGTATTTATGTGTTGATCACTAGATGTCAGCTCTTGAACAACAGAAATGGACACCACCGCTGACCAATGCAGAAATAACTGTTTTAAGCTTCCAAATCCACAAAATGTTTCCCCAAAAATCATTCTACTCATTATTGTTTCACAAAGTAGTATGCAAACAATACAGCGTACCACCTTGTGTGATGTCACCAACTCGATGATGTGCATGTTTGCAAGTGAGATTAGCAACAGCTAATTAAATTAGAATGTACAGTAGCACAGTGCCTAGAGCTTCTGACTCTCTACTAAGAGAATCTGGGTTCGAATCCTTGGGCAAGTTCGTTCACTCTACATTGCTCCAGTTCACTCAGCGGTATGCATGAGTACATGGCTATAGACAGTGGGGGATGTGTGTGTACAAATAGTCTTCGTGCATTAATAGCAGTGGTTGGATGCTTCCCAGAAAACTTGAGATGGTTTTCGATTGAACTAGGAATAAAGCGTAAAGCACCCTGATCAGTCCTGAGGGCTGCATATTGCGCTATTTAAGAACTGACCTTATGAACTGACCCGTTGTGTTGCAGTGATCAAGCTGATCCTGTTCCTCCTGTGTCGCCGTCATGACTCACCCAGTCTACAGGCTCTCGCCCTCGACCACCGCAACGACATCCTCTCCAACTCTGTCGCACTGGCATGTGGCCTTCTTGGTACGTCGCCTCTGTACACCATAGTCTTCCTCCCATGTTCATATCAAATCAAAAATACCTTTATTTATCCCCCATGGGGAAATAATTCTCTTGTGATGTTAGACAGCTCAAAGAATAAAAATAGTAATAAAGTATGTTGTGTGAGAGAGTACAGTAAAACAAGTTCTAAGAATTATAAATGATTAAAAAAGTTAAATTATTTATAATTATATCACAGCAATAATAATAATAAATAAATAATAAAAGCAGTTCATCATCTCATATCTAAGGGACTCCAGTTCGAGCAATAACAGCAGCCAGACATGTATTGGGAGAGGGAGGGAGGGAGGGAGGGAGGGAGGGAGGGAGGGGGGAGGGAGAGAGGGGGGAGGGAGATCATTCAGACGGGTAGAGGAAGGGATGAAGGAATATTGAAAGTGACTTAGTCTCCGTTCAGTCTGCAACCTTCACAAAAAGATTACATCACACAAAAATTGAAAGCCCATTCAAAATATTCACTCAAAAAGACACTTATGATACTAGTTTTACATTTAAATTACCGGTATTCAAAATGTTACTAAATAGTTTTATGTTTCTAAAAATGCAGACTCTGAAATTGATGCATTCAACCAAGCATGTTTTTGCTTTGCAAAGTCCGATCATTTTAACATAAGATGTTATATAATTTATATATTTATACACTCATTTGTTGACATTTTACATGTATCTTGTTCAAGACACCGAGGTCCTCTGGCCTCATTTTCCAGTGTAACAATTGGCAATGTAGTTTTATAAACAAACTAATTTCAAGAGGTTAGAGCATTTGACTCTCAATCAAAAGATTTCGGGTTTGTTTCAAACCTCAGACAAATATGGTATATTTCCCTATAGACTTTACAGAGGTGAAACTGTACACAAAAACAAATTTTCAGCTGTGAATGCTAGCTAAAATACAGACAGCTTGTGCTACTTAAACATTACGATAAATTAAAAGATGCCCACGTAAGCGTTTGTACTTGTGTACTTGCCGTCTATTGGGGATAAAACGATTCATAGACATCTGTGGAATAGATTCTGTATGAATAGTGTTCACGTGGCTGAACACTTCCCAGAGAAATTGAGAAGGTGACCGATACAACAGATCTGTCAGGGAGAAAACTAAAACATTGTTAATGTTGTGTTAGAAATGTATTTGTAATGTTTATGTTTGGTCGTGTCTTACTGTTGTGTCATTGTGTCTCACAGGGTACAGAGTCTGGTCCTTTGCTGATCCAATTGGGGCCATCGTCATCAGTCTGTATATCATAGGCAGCTGGGCTGTTGCTGGTTGGGGTAAGTCTCCGCCTACACAGTCATACATCATATCGGTTTGGATTAAAGCTAAGTAAAAGTGTGAACATTTCAGCTTTCCAGTGATGCCTGTTTAGTCCTTTTAAGTACATTGTATGGTAATAAAATATTGTTATGAATACAGTCGCGCCTCGTTATAACGCGGTAGTTGGGGTCCACGAAATGGAACCACGTTGTAAACGAGGCGCGTTATAGATTATATTCCGCCAGGGGCGCCACCACCCCCAAAACGCTACAACAGCAACCAAAGCCAATGTGCTGGTTGCACGGTGTATGCGTGATTTATAAAACTAACTGACATTGAAACCAACGTAAATGTGTATTACGTTAAAATAATATACACTGTCGAATGTTGAACTTGCGAATGGTGTACAGTTTTGAAATAAATTCAGAGCCAACACGCCTCGTCTGGCGATGCGAACTGAGGCGGAGCGATAACACAGTACGCAGTCGCGGTCTAAAATAACCTTGAACTCAGCAGCCGAAACGCACAAATGATTTGACATGTTGCCGAAGTCGGTCAAATATTAATACTTATACTAATTGCGCTCACTGTTGGCTTAATTTCATCTTTTAATCAATCCCAAAATATAAATTTAGATCGCACATTTACCGTGCCGATTTATAATGCAATTCACGGTGGTTCGAGGCTACTGCGGTTCACACGCAGTTGACGAATTCGTATATTTGCGCACAAGTAAATGTTTTTCGTATACGTAATGAAGAAAACATAACATAACT
This sequence comes from Ridgeia piscesae, assembly GCA_025642075.2. Classification (NCBI taxonomy): domain Eukaryota; kingdom Metazoa; phylum Annelida; class Polychaeta; order Sabellida; family Siboglinidae; genus Ridgeia; species Ridgeia piscesae. The sequence continues at coordinate 776,185 of JAODUO010000022.1, read as the reverse complement.
TTAGCCTGCCATTTCAGTACCATAATTATTTTTGTCACCGCCCATTCGTAAGCAATTTAATTGCCATTTACAAGCGACGAAGGTGCTCATTCGCGGAAGCCAAGTGAATGGGCGCCTTCGCCAACCACAGCGAACTGGCAAGAGAAAACGCGATTGATATCGGCGCAACAAACAGGATTTGTACCAAATTGACTGTGCCTAAAGTTAATTACAAAAACAATTTTCAGGAATGGTAAATACGTTGTTACAAACACTTAGAAATTAAAAAGCCCACGTAAGCGTTTGACTTTGACTTGGTTTGATAAAACGATTTGATTGGATGTCTGTAGAAGCCGATGGCTGAACTCCCAGAGAAATTAGCCAGGGCACAACGATCTCAGGAAAACTAAGCATTGTACTTTGTTTAGAATGTATTATATAATTATATGTTTCTAGTCTTACTGTCATTGCACAACAGAGGGCTTTCATACCAATTGGATGACAGTTAATTAGCAGCTGCTTATGCTGTTGGGTAGTTCCCCTACCAGCATACACATTCGTGGTTAAAAAAAGGACTTCAGCTTTCCAGTGATGCCTGCTTAGTCCTTTTAAGTACATTGTATGGTAATAAAATGTTGTTATGAATAGTTGAATTATTTTAAAATGTTATTTAAAATAAGTCAGGGGTTTTATATTCCTAAATTGGTAGCACACGTTTATGTTATTAGTTACACATTAAGTCAAATTAAATGTTACAGAGTCATTTTATATTTCAAAATTACAGACTCTGATGTCTGAAACCAGTAGCATGTTTTTTGTTTGAGTCAATCTGGTGTACTTACAATCCCTAACTTGCAGAAATCTACCTAGTTCACTTGTATGACAGACGGTTTAATATAAAGTACAGCTACTCTGGTGTTATAAAATAAATTTGGTGTTGCCGTCAAACCCTGCTTTAAGGTCACCTCAGTTGTACCTGCCAATTAAAGCCACCCTATGACTGTCCCAAACTGTTTTCATACGAGTCATGTATAGGAATTCACCCTTCCAACACAGTCACCTCACTATTCAGGTCACTTGTTCCCAGTCTAAGTGGTGACCTTAACAGCGAGATTCCACTTAATATAAAACTACTAACCACCAAATTTGGTGTTACAGAGCAGATCAAGATGCTGACGGGCTACACGGCCCGGCCAGAGTTCCTCACCAAGGTCACGTGGGTGTGTCTCAATCACCACGCCAAGATCCTCATGATCGACACCGTCCGCGCCTTCCACTTCGGGTGTAACTTCATCGTTGAGGTCGACATCGTGCTGCCTGAGAGCATGTCTGTGCGAGAGGCTCATGACATCGCAGAGAGTCTACAGCAGAAGATCGAGAGAATGCCGCAGGTCGAGAGGAGCTTCGTGCATGTCGACTACGAGTGCGACCATGCCCCCCACTTAGAGCACAAAGTGGTGTGATTGCTTGATCGAGTGGTCACGCGTATACGTACATATCATTGTTATTTCGAGGACATGTCTGTAAGCGGTGTGGATTATGTTGGTTAGTGAATGTCTGTGGTTATGTTGGTTGTGATCACATGGTTGTGTGTCCACTGTCCTTAGTGGTTAAGAAAGACATTTGTATGGTCATTTGGTTGTGATGACAGAGTCGAATGATCGCACAGATTGGGCAGCACTACGCTGCATGATCAAATGAGTTTGCAGATACAAAAGCACAAAACTGAGGTGCAGTATATATTTGCACGATTGTGTGCACCTGTTATCTTGAGTTGTTGAATTGACCCTGTGGGTTAAAGACTTCTGCTTCTGCTGATTTAGTCGACAACATCCTGGGATAATCACAACTGTTGACTTCCTGTTACGAAACTCTACACTTGGCACAAACCTTATTGGAGGTGTGCCATATACGCATCGAGTGAATTGCATTGGACTGTTTGAAGTTTGACTACAGCAACTTGATTTGTTGTTTATATATTGTACTCATGAATGTAGGCATTTACTTCTGCATCATTGGATTGTGAACTGTATAATGCATAACCAATCCGTCTGAACTGAATTGGTGTACAAAATTGTGTGTATTTTACCCACCATGCAAACAGGTGCTTACATGTGAGTGTAGATACGTTTACAACAACCAGAGGTGGATATAGGCGACAGATGCAGTCGAGATCTGCCGTTTTGCGATACTAGTTATGCTGTTTTAGAAACACACTCAGGGTACAAAGTACATAGTTATATATCTGAGTTGTTTTGTATGGGTTGGCGTTATGTTGAATTAATGTTAGAACTCTGCTAGTCTAAGTAGTGTTTTATAAGATCAGCCTATAAAATGTCAATACCTGTGTATAACTTTGTAGAGTGGTTTTTAAGATATCATGGGACTGTGATTCGCAAGGATTCCACAGACTGCAAGCCGGCAGGCAGGCAGGCAGGCCAAATTCTTGCCAAAGTATCATAGCAACGAAATATATACAAATATTATGTTGTATGTTTTGTCACAGGGACTTTGTATGTTAATATGTTGTTGGGTAACTGTTGGGTAGTTGTTAGACATTTTCAATAACATGAGCATTGGTTGTTTGTCTGATAGGATGTCGAGGGGGATTTTTCAGTTGTATGAAACTAATGTCGTCATGAATGATGTTTTACACATGTAATTGTACATAAAAATACGGATGTGTTATCGTCATGCGATGTGTATGCAATGTCATGTTTTAATTAAATATATTTTCTGGTTCAACATTTAAGTTTTTTCATTGTTTACATCACCCTCAGTGCTACTTGTTTAGGTCTCCCATGCATCTGGCATATACAGCACAGGTACGTAGGTTGATAACATACCATGTCGATTTTAATCCCAGTGATTGACAAGCACACGATGAAGGTATCACATTTGGTGAGATCAAAATCCCTTCATCACGCAGTATGCGTCAGACCTGGCCATGTACCATGGCTACCTTTCACAGTATATTCAGGAACCTGCACAGAAGACTCTAAAACTGAGATGTAAAATATGGAAGAGGAACAGCATTATAACTTTATTGTGACTAGCAACAATTTTAGCCTGCATATCGGACAAGAAGAACCTGCAAACATTTGTGCCCCACATCAAAAGGTGATTTTATTTTGTGAATATTCAGAAATCTACCAGTGCAGAGTCATATAAAATACTCTTGTTTTATATATATATATATATATATATATATATATATATATATATATATATATATATATATATATATATATATGATTAATAAGCCAGTTTTATTTCTAGTCCTGACACTTGCATTGGATGGTAAGCTATATAATGTTGAATGTATTATACAAGTTCAGCTTGCAAGGGTGGTTAAGACGTTACCCAACAGAGGGCAGCGTTGTAACAATCTAACCAGCCTCGAACTTGTTTCGCGTCATGACTAATTTTCCAAGACTACCACAATGACAATAACCGAATTTCAACATAACCACGTCCACGATTCACAGTCAATCTCAATGTTGGCTTAAATTAACGTTTGAACTGGAAAAAAAGAATAGTTAGCACTACAATTGAAGTAATTTAATGCATATCAGGCAGCGCACAGCACAGGTATCATGATGACAGTTTGCAAAACAGGCACTTTATGTGGTGTTAACCATGTAACTATTTAAAACAAATGCATTTCGATGTGTATGTAGCTTTTTATGACAAACACCGTAATATAATTCGTAAGTGGTGTGACACCCCCACCTCACCGATGACGCGCAAACCCCACACTGAATTGGAACTCTTCAATGAGGAGAAAGTTTTATAATCCAACATGGTTTACGCCGAACAAGCGCGAGTGGAAATATAACAATAATTGCTGCAGAATCAACTTTAGTGCAACAACAACAAGGCGCGATACTTCGGTGCTAGAAAGCTTTAAGGTAACGTTATTTAAATATGCAACGGGCACTTAAAATGGATTCTTGTACGGATTGTAGATCAACTTCGGAAACTAATTCTCCGGCTTTGGTCGCGGGTCTTTTGAAGTTTCGGATCGAGTGTCACTCTCTGACAGTGTCAAAGACAGCGTTGACGGCTGTTTCAGTACGCAAACTATTCATGCCCACACACAAGGTACTTTAACCAAGTGCTATTACGTCTAACAGCACTAGTTTAGAATCTCGGTTCACATCTATATCCCCGTTATAACTTCGATATGTCAGATGGTAGGGCATGAATTTAAAGGATCAGTGGCAGTGCATGAATCACAGTACCTGATAGTGGCAGTGACTGCCATGTCAAGTCGGTCTGACTGCGTTTATACTTTATTCCATAATTTGCCATACATTCTTATTCAGTATTAAAGTTTATGGACATTGTAAAAAAGCTCCCAACTGAGATTCACATGAGGCACCTACAACTTGCTGGTCGTTGCTATCGTAACACCGAAGAACCCGTGTCCATATTCATCTTGTGCGTTGTGGACACCTACTGCACTACTGGCTACTCATGCTAGGCATGGCAAGAAAAGAAAACAGGCCACCAAAAGAAAACACACAAACTTCTTACATATAAACGACTGACCATTGTTTATTTTATATTGTTCATACCCACAGGCGATTCCTTGATGCAATGTTTTTTTTACGTTGTTCGGCCTCAGTTGATTGGTAATGTAGATTACGCCTAGATATATGTTGGATACATGTGATGGATCTGTGCAATTGGATCTACACAATTCTCAGATACCTTACATTGTGCAGCTATGTCCTCAGATTCCGCAGATCCATCCTCGCAAGCCAGGGGTCGAAACTACCCATGGTCGATCATCCCCATAAAGTTGGGGAGTGTGCAGAGTCAAACTATACAATTATAGCAATTGACTTCACTAGTCGCCACTGCTCCAGCCATGGGAACAGCGCAAAATACTCACCCAAATTTAAAGACGGCTACACAATTGCTGGGAATCCCAATGTCTTATAGACATTGCATGTAACACAAGCAGGCTAGCATGTGGCTGAAATCACCCCAAATTACCACTTGGTTGGATGCCGACCACACCCATTGTGGTAAATTTCATTGACTGACATTAAAATAGTATTTTTTAAGTGATGTGCCAAGGGTCGAGAAGAGCCGGTAGTGACATAATCACCCGCAGTGACCCCTGGCACATGAGGGTGCATAGATCCAACAATGCTTAGCAGATATATATATATATATATATATATATATATATATATTATATATATATATGATATTTAAAACATTTCCATGGTAGGTTTACAGATGGCACACATTGACATTGGTGGTGATTAATTTTGTGTTTAACTGACTGGTAAGCATTAATTGTTTTTAATTTTTTCTATTAATACTAGCTTTGTATTGATGCAACTAGTTAACGTTTTTGATGTACTACTCAAACATACCAGAAGCCTGGAATAGATTCAAAGACCGTATGCAACAATTTGTTGGCGGTCAAGTATATGTTCCTTTGGGTTCAAAACTTAGTGACGGTGAGTTCATAGAGATTAACTTGAACCTAGAAAAACCCAGAGGAATACTCCTTTTATCAATGCATTCTGGTGATTAATATGCAGATTGTACAAATCAAACTAATGTGCTATTTGTGGATAGGTATGCGATTTTCATATGTGTATGCAGTCTGAGGATATCTGCAGACACAATCCGAGAATATCCATGGATTGTGTTGCACAATCTGTGCACAGATTGAGCAATATATATCCAAAAAATGTGCACACCATGTTAACACTACTGAATCTTGCAGGCAAGCCAGTTAACACATAGAACAATCATTCTTAATAATAGGTGTGTGTACGTGAAGTCGTGAACAATAACTCAGGTGATGCTAACACAAAATTTACTAATGGAGAAATTTATCCAAGAAAAGGTGTTGAAAGTTCACTGGGCATATCATGTTTACCATTCCTTATGTTTACCATTCCTTGACAGACTGATGAGTAATGACATTGTGGATGTTGGTCTTGCTGACAGTCCGATACCTACAATGAGTACTAGGATTAACTGCCTACTAAATCACCTGGTATTTATCAAGCAGAATAGTGAGATTACTATGTCTACTACACTGCATTTTACGCTACCATGGTAACTATAATCAATATTTTATCGTTTTTATCATGTTACCTGTAGCCTGCTTGCGTCTTAGGTCCAAACTTTCATGGATTAACCATTTCAGTGCTACAACCATCAGATGCTGTAATCACTAAATACTGCATTCCCAGTGACTTGACAGGAAAATCGAGTAATTTTAATCGACTGTTAATCAAAAATAAATGTATTGATATAATCACATTGATGTTTACAAGCTTTCATATGGTGGGGTGAGAGGTAAGAGAGGCTGGTGGTGGTGTTCTGAGATGACCTGTAGCGTGCTTGAAACTGATAATACAGCAGAGACATCTAGTGGTGGCAGACTCAATGTTATTGCCTCGATGTGCATGATTAAGAAGACTGTCAATATTGCGGGAAACAAATGCTGAGTGTGAAATGTGATGGCTAACTTGCAAAGATTTGGATGATGACACACAGGCTATATTGAATATATTGTTCATGGCTCCAAGAATGGTTTGTTGTAGTATAATTTAACTTACTTTGGAGCTTTATAGTTGCCATCTACAACCAAATTATCCCACCGAAATCAGAGGCAACACACGTGACACCAGTTCGTGAACAAGGCCCGTAGCTGACGGGTCGAAACGTCATCCATCGTCGATTATAAAGCTCCAAAGTAAGTTAAATTATACTACAACAGACACACAGGCTGTCATTACCTTTTTGTATTCAGGGGTTTGATTGCCAAGTTCCCAGCCCAGAACCGCGATGGCACTATGGCAGTGGAGTAAATTTCTCCTGATGGGTCAATCATATAATTATTATTCATAGACACAGATCTGCAACCACATCTTGTAAAGCTGTACATATGAAAGTAAAAATCTGATCATTACACATAGTTGTAATCATACATTTTATACCTTTATTGAAGTGATTAAACATATAATCAGTTTTACTATTAGTGTAATCCAAGTAAGATATTGTTGATTATGACCTGTTCTTAATCTCACATCTGTCAATAGACAGGTAGCAGGTTTCTGATAAGACGTGTGGCCAGTCCCCACCTTTAGTTGTAAACAGAGAGGTTAATCACCCTCCATCCTTTTTATCATAAACATTGTAATATTTCTATGGAATCATGCATGCTAGAGTTACGTGAATACCTGGTATGCTGGAAGCTTTATAAGACGTATGCATGGTTCGAAGAAAGTAAGTACAGCTTTCTTCGAGCTGAATGAACAGCCAGGGTAAAACCCTGCGGTAGATTGAATGATAGATAGTGGTGGAACACTTCTTTGTAGGTCGTGATGTTATTTATTAAAGGAAAGGCATCTGTTTAGTTAGCCGAAATCAACTAGGCTGGTTCTGTTTTATTGCTAATAGAGATGTTTATTAGTGGAATATTTTGTTTACATTTTATAAACGAAAAAACATTATTCCAAACACTTTCAGGCTTATTGAATGGAATTCCACAGGCAGTGTCATCAACAATATTATTGGGGTCTTTGATAATAACATTAATGTATATAACATATGGGCAGGGCATGGTGCTCCCTTTAGAATTGAATATCATTAACATGTAATATTTGTTGGGTAAAAGGTTAGATAAATATTGCTCAAACCCATAAAAACACAATAAATTCCTATCATGTAGTTTAGTGTATGCAGGTCATTCCATGTAAAATCAATCACTTTTTGGCAATTTTTGCATCAACCGACTCCAAATTTAATGAAATTTAGTTCAGTTGTTGGTTCTCATGAGTATATCAAAATAAAATACAAATCTAGGTCAAATATCATTGAAGATATAGGTCACTGAACTTTGAGCCAATTCGCATACTGACCGCTACAGTAATGCCTGTAACTTTGCTATTATTAAAGCTAGAGAAACAAACAATATATCATTGGAAAGCCAATAAACATGCGCATATAACTATCATAAAATTAAAACAATAGCGTAAATAAGAATGTTGTAATTTTTTTAATTTGACCTCAGATACCCAAACAAATTATCCTGATTTTGCTAATATTTTGTAGACAGTATCCTATACTATTGCATAAGAGTCCCTGAAAATATTAGAGTGGGCAAATAATAAGAGATACATTATATTTAGTACACCCAACATCACCTGTGGATGGAAAATTGCATCAGGATAGCACTGTTTAACTCAATACAAACATACAGCACAATCTCTGATTTTGCTAATATTTTGTCTAGAGTATCGTATACTATTGCAGAAAAGTCCCTAAAATGTTGGAGTGGGCAAATAATAATGTTCAGAGATACATTAAATTATGTACACCTGTGGATAAAGAATTGCACCAGGATAGCACTGTATAACCTGTGCAATACAAACACACAGCACAATATCTGATGTATAAATCCATATATATGTATATATGCTCACTAATTATATAATGCTATTCAGTATATCAGGAGTTATTGTTATGCAATTATCCATCAGAGTGACAAAGTCATATACATGGAAACAAATTATGTAATGTTTTGTGATTTGTGGCATACAGAACAATGTTAAAGCATACAAATAACCCAATTGTATTGCATAATACACATGGTAAGCATTGCAGATCAAATTGTATTGACAGTTGATCAGCTTCATGTGTGATGATTGCAGTTTCATTAGACTGAGAGATAATATGTGAAGTGATCTGAAAAAGATGAAGTAATGAAATTTATAATTAGTGAGCACATATACATATATGATTTACACATCAGAGAATTCTGTATGTTCATAGTGGGTTACACAGTGCTATCCTGGTGCAGTTTTTCATCCTCGGGTGTACTTAATTTAATGTATCTCTGAACATTATTATTTGCCCACTCTAATATTTTCAGGGACTCTTCTGCAATTGTATAGGATATTGTGTAAAAAATATTAGCAAAATCAGAGGACATTTTTTGGGTATCTGAGATTAAAGGTCTAATTAAAACAATTACAACATTCTTATTTACATTAATGTTTTAATTTTATAATAGTTATGTGTGCATGTTTATTGACTTTCCAATGATATATTGATTGTTTCTCTAGCTTTATTAATAGCAGAGTTACAGGCATTAATGTAGCGGTCAGTATGCGATTTGTGTCAAAGTTCAGTGACCTATATTTACTTGACCTAGATTGTTATTTAATTTTTTATTTTGATCGCATGAGCCAACAACTGTACTAAATGTCATCAAAATTGGAGTTTATGATTTATTATGTCTTCCGCAATATCTTCCACAGTGCCCATGATTTGAATGTATTTGTTTTGGGTTACAATTCCCATCAATCTGAGATCACAACTTTGAAAGTGGTATTGAAAGGGACAAAGTCATGAGAATGTTTTATATTAAAACACTTGTGCAGTAATTGTTATTATGGCTAAAAAAAATATAGCATCAAATAATAAAATAAAAGGCTATATTTACCCAAATGGATACTTCATAGTTTCTCGAAGAGAGTAAAAATATTAAGATAATTCCATAGTAATTCTTGAATGGATAGATAATCTGGTTTCTTGGTTGTTGACATTATATGCATTTATCTGTCAAGAACATAAATTTTGTATAATTTGTTGTTAAAAACAACAACATTGAGAGAGTCGGTATGAAATAATAGTAACTTGATTTTACAATGATTTTACAATAAAAATACAGTAATAGGGCCAAATAAATGGTAATCAATGCATATACCCAGGTAGTTATGAACATTTACAGGATTTATAACACAGAAAGAAATCTATGGGAATTGATACCAAGAGAAGACATTCTGGATATTTCATTGGTCTATGTCTGTCTTGGTAGAAATATTTATATAAGACATTTGAAAGAGTAAAATAACATCAAGCCTGTCACTTCCTCAGATCCATCATTGCTAAAAAAGCACAACTTTTGGGATTCCCACAGCTGGTGTTCTTGTGAACTTTTGGAAAAAGAATGTTTGGGTTTGATGTTGGTGGCTTGACTTGGCAAAATAGCTGAATTAATTGAAAGCTTTCTGAAGTCTGCTGTAGGATACTGGCACTGCTAGGCTGTGTGACCAGGCTGACTGACAGATCACACTGAATGTTGTTGTGTTTGGGTTTTTCGTTACTATCTTGTGCCTGTCAGTGCAGCCCACACACTTGGCACAGACATCTGATTGTGTTGCACTTGTGTTTGTGTGTTTGATTGACAACTCCAGCCACAACTTATGTGATCTGATACCTGGCTCCACTGATACCTGGCACTATAGTCAGCTGCTTATCACACTATGTTTAATAACAACATGTGATAAGTCTATTTGCTTATACAGACCCATATTTGTTTATATCCAGAAAGTTTATCCATGGAAACAGGGTACATACATGTGTATAAGTCCATAGCTTTATGCAGAGACCCGTCCACCTGTCATTTGGACTGGTAAAACCATTGGGGACGGGTAGAAATATGAAGGGACGGGTGGTGGACGGGTAAAAAAATGAAGGAGAAAAAAGGTCTTCCAAAACCATAGATATTGTCAGTTATGCCTTAAAATTGAGTGTAAATGGTGTCACATGTGTGTTTGTAGTCCATTTCAGGCCATCAGACACATTTTAAAGTTTGTAAACTGGCTTAGCAGTTAACATCCATGTGTCCACCAAGACGTGTGTGACTGGAAACACATTGGTCCTGCATAAAGCCCTGTGTATAACTAAATAATCCTAGGATCAAAATAGGTCTTAGGAAAAGCAGGAAATTCTATTTATAAAATAAATCACCATATAGCCTTCTGCTTGGGTATCCTAATGATCCAATTGACTGACAGTTCCCCTAATTAAAAATGCCTGGTAATTATCATCAGAGGCCACATGAACAAGCAGCAGATGCTTACATCCCATCCAGCACTTGTTGACCTTGGCCAGACATCTGGATCAGACATACATTATGTACATGTCCTTATGGAGCCAGGGCACAAATTACACTATCCATCCCAGTAGGTGATATTTTGTCTGGGAGGCATAAAGTCAGTGCCCAGTGAAAGAGGAAGCTCATTTGGAACCAATTTCGGCCCAGTTGGCCGTAAACACAGGTGAGGGTAGGAAGTGACACCTAGTGGCACCACCAATCATCAGTCGGTTGATGATACAGGTGCATCATTTACAACTCCCCAGAGGCAGAGCCAGCCTGCAGGTGGAAGCTTTCTGGCACAGGGATCTCATTAAGATGTTACCAGTATTCATCAAGCAAACAGTAAAGTTCAGGTGTCATGGTCTGAGTGATCGTTTGTGTGTTTAGGTGATGCGGTGTGATTTACAACAGGTTTTTCCATGCTGATAATCCATTAGGTAGGACTCTGTTGATTGATGATGAAAAGTGAAAGTAAAGTGTGTATTTTATATGTATTTCATAGCTTAATAATAATTAATAATGTGGATGTTCATGTGTGCATGCATTTGTGTGTGTGTGTGTGTGTGTGTGTGTGTGTGTGTGTGTGCTGTCTGTCTGTCTGTCTGTCTGTCTGTCTGTCTGTCTGTCTGTCTGTCTGTCTGTCTGTCTGTCTGTCTGTCTGTCTGTCTGTCTGTCTGTCTGTCTGTCTGTCTGTCTGTCTGTCTGTCTGTCTGTCTGTCTGTCTGTCTGTGTTATTTATTGTGTATGGCCCACTTTAGTTTAGTTTAACAACATTTTCCAGACACTTGCACTTTTGTAAAAATAAAACCAAGCAGAAATAACTGTTCTTTATTTCGAATAAAAAAAAATTAACAGCAGAATTTGAGCAGTTTGTGACTTAAAAGGCGCGGGAGTGCAGTTGGGGTGTTTAGCGACGTCATGGTGGGTGTTCTCCACAACTGCTGCTATCCGTAACAATGTCTGGAATCTTACCTTCCCACGTCAAGCGGGAACAGATGGAAGAGGCAGTTTAAGATAACATTAACCTTCCATATGCTGATGCAACATAGTTTTTGCCGCTATGATATAGTCGGAGGCATTCCACTGTGTCAGTGGCATCTGTTTCTTTGCATTTGCTGATAGAGGCCTGAGAAGAGACAGCCCAGTACAATGTAGGTGTCATGTCTGTACACTCTCCTGTAGTGAGTGTGGTTTATTTGAACAAGTCTGCCATCCAAAGTTACATGCTCCAGAGCCTCGGCATGTGAATTAGGTAATACAATTTCTCATCCGTGTAACATATATCTGTCAATCAGACTGCAAGCTGTTCAGTTCCGGTTTCGACCACAGGTTTTGAGTTATACATCTGTACCACAACATTTACAAAGTTGAAGGTTTTACACAATGACAGGTTTCCAACTCTGATAGATGACTGAACTCTTCAGTGTAAGTTTGAGAGGGAAATAAACATACTTTTACTTTTATCAATGTCTTGATAAAACATAACTGTATTATTGAAGAACATTATTCTTTTATCAGTAATTCAGTTTGCTATATTCCTTTTATTTTTCCTTTGTTTATGCAAATAAACCAAATAGAAATGGTCCAGCTTGATATGTCTTACATCGCCACCACAATACCTCAAGCGTAACTGATATGCTCCAGACATTATGTTGGAGATCCCTATCCAACCGAAGAAATGACACTAAACTATGCATGATATATATATATAAAATAGCCAATGGCCTAGTGGGTATACCAGCAAATCAATATATTATTCCTGTAAACATAGTCACTAGAAAACAGCATTCCTTGTCTTACCTTATCCCTCATTCCAGATGTAATTGCCTCTTGTATTCTTTTTCCCAAGTCCCTTTCGACTTTGGAACTCTCTCCCTCGATACAGCTGTATTTTGTTAATCAGAAGAGCCTGGATACTTTCAAGAACAATATCCAGACTTTGCACTATTCCACTTGTAGACATGTCTAGTTCTTTTGCACATATTACTGTTTACATGCACTCATTACTGTTCTGACATATTGCATCCTAAATACAAAATACACATGTGTGCTACTGTGGATAGCTGAACCGGGTAGCATGGCATATAATAATAGTAATAATTTTATTTGTAAAGCGCCGTATATCCGGAAACATTTCCGCTCAGAGGCGCATAAAATGCATTGTAACACATACATACTTAAAATGTATATGATATGATGTCCTAGCTACCATGGTACACCGACTGAATCCAGAAAGTACACGTGGCGGCTATTTAATATCATACAAATTTTATTTATATACCTATACATATTTTTACATTTATTTTAAAACACTAATATTTGTCTTATTGTATACATATATCTTTTTATGTCTTTTAAATTGTAATATGTTGTGAAGCGCCACGAACGATTATGGATGTGGCGCTATACCAAATAAATATATTATTATTATTAATGGGTCTAGGTTGTTGTTTCCACACTCGGCAGGGTTCTATTAACTGATTACTCTGTATATTATAATGTGGTTACTATGTTATGATCACTGGTTGTTATTGAACTTGTCAGCCTTTTTCAGAATGTTTTCCCCAAGCTAACGTTTCTATGCTGGCACTGAGAATGGTCACTGCCAGGGTCCTGGTCATTCTCAGTGGATCATTTACATCCCAAACTGATGTGAGACTGACATTAACGTGATTCTCCGATTCTTGATGGATAAACAGTCCCCAATGTTGAGAGCCAGGTTTTAACACCAAACACACCATGCCTGTCATGACCTGGTATTGAACCCGGGCCACCAGCGTGCTAGACGGATGTGCTAACCACTACACTATCCACACCACTCTGCCTGGACAACATTCTGGATTACTCAAAATCACGAGTCCCAAGTCCCAACCATATTCTGGTGGGGCGTTGGAGATGGTTTGAAAAACTTGCCTTGTACACTGTGAACTTTTGAGATCACCCCCAAGTGTCTCTGTTCTGGAAGGTGAAACCAACTAAGTTAGAACTTTGAAGGTCCAAACTTCTCAAGTTCCCACAGTGTTGTCCAGTCACAGGCAAAAGTGGTAGCTGGACTTGACCAATATAAACCTTGTTTGTTTAGTCAATATGCAAGTATCCTACTTGGTTAGAAGAAGGCTGTGTGACTGGGGCATTGTTTGTTGTCATGTCTCTGAAGTGGTACTAGGGCTGTCTGGAGAGGCAGGGTCCAGGGTTCTTTGTTTGATATCAAGATGACCATCCACACTGGAGTCCAGGCATGGTCACATCATGCATATGTAGTATGTATGATCACCAGTATGTACATATGAGAGTGGTAAATACCATATGGGAAATAGCTTTAGCCTCACAATGTACTTGTGCTACTCAGGAAATCTCCTGTGTACTGAGGACATATTCTGAAGTGTTTCCTGTCTTAGCCGCTGAATGTACACCAGGTGCAGTGTTGTTTGTTAATATTAGTGCAATACAAAGTGTGTTCAGGACATCAGCAACATGTATCACTATCAGTGGGTTTTTGTGCCAATAACGTGCAATGATAACGTAACAAATGTGTTGACATTTATCAAATTGGTTGCTTGATATGAGAATTCCTGATTTAGCAGAACAGCTGATGTCATAACTTTGTATAACATATGAGTATGCCATCATGTTCAGTTTAGTGTTTGTTTTAGTAGAAATATACAAATAACATTTCCTATGACTGTGATGATCCTACAGACCACAGGTGCCATGATCTACAGACCACAAGGCTGTCATTTCTTACCAGTTGCAGTGGTCACTGGCAACTCAGAAATGTGGCTACTGAAAGTAGACAAAGCAAATTAGAAGAAATAAAAAGTTTGTGAAGCCTGGATGAGTCTGGATGGGAGAATCCTACATAAAATGTACACTTGGCTTCCAGTCGGAGATGTTACAAATGTCGCCCTATCGAAGGTAACACTGCTATTGGTTCTACAATAACATTGTTACAGCAGTAACATTGTTACAGTACTAATATTGTTGCATTGTTACTTGTATCAATAACAGAGTTACACTAAATAAATAACACTGTTTCACTATAACTATAATGTTTATAACCGTATGTTTGGGAGGCACTGTAGTTTAGTGGTTAGTACACCTACCTGGCATGTTAAAAATGTTAGTCCCATCTCAGTTTGGTACATAAAAGAACCACTGAGGACGACAGGCATCTGCCAGTGATCACTCTTAGTGCTAACATAGAAACGTCAACTTAGCAATTTTTTATTTAACGGTTGACTAGTTGAATGAGATTTCATAAGATTATAACATTGTTGCCACAATAACTATAACATACTCAGCAGAAACAAATAGAAAGTAGAAATATTTTGGCCCTAAAGCAACAACTGTTGCACTTAATAGCACTGCTACACTACGTCTGTAACTCTGTTGGACTGTCACTGTAATGTTTCCTGCCATGTCTGTGTCCACACTATTATATACAGCTGGCCTCTTTCAGTCCACCACATTTTATTACCACTACATGTACTGTTTATGAGGCTTCATCTAGACTGGGTCTGACTAGCCTAGTTGTGACACCCAGCTGTGGATCTATGTCACCCCCACCACATGTCACATGTTATCTGATGAGATACTCATCTGATCAACTGACCTGACTATTGACTCTGTCTAGCTATCAGTTTGTCTGTCTGCTTTTGTCTGGAGGTGTCATTTCTTTTGACACTTCACCTGTCAGGGAGGGGCTGATAGACATATCTGCAGGTGTCTTCAAGGTAAATCGTCTTCAATGGGCCAAGGTTAAAACTCTTCAGCTTAAAATTAAATGCACTCTGGACTAGAAGATCAGGAAACAGTTGATGAATGCCATTTACCGAGTGGATATAGTTTCAAATGTCACATCGCATGTGCATAATTTAGTCTTTATCCTACTCTTGATTATTGATTCAAAATTGTGGAAATGTTAGCATCATATGAAGAAGGCTGAAGTTTGGATATAATGAATGTTATGGCATGTGTACGTGCATGTGTACATGCATGTCTGCAGAGAATGTGTAATATTAATAATTACATAGCTTTATGCAGAGATCCGTCCACCCGTCATTTGGACGGGTAAAAACCATTGTGGACGGGTAGAAATATGGGTGGACGGGTGGTAGACAGGTAAAAATGAAGGAGCAAAAAGTCTTCCAAAACCATAGATATTGTCAGTTATGCCTCAAAAGTCAGTGGTGTCACATGTGTGTTTGTAGTTCATTTTTGGTCATTAGACACATTTTTAGTTTATAAACTGCCTTAACAGTTAACATCCATGTGTCCACCAAAACATGTGTGACTGGCAATAATTTGGTCCTGCATAAAGGCCTGATTGTACGTAAGCAAGCAGAATCCATGGTTATCTTAGAGCCAGTTTGAGAGGAAGTTAAACTACGAGGTTGTTTCTGCATTAACAAACACATTTCACTTGCATGACATGAGGCCTTTTGTAGTACACTACAATGTTGGTTTAAGCTTGAACTTTGATAAAGTTAAAGAACTTGTATACATCAGAACTTGAAATGTGTGCCAACCAGGTTGTGTAAACGTGACTTACCTTGACGTATCCATCCATGTGCTAATGAAGTTGTCATGTGTTATACAGTTGTACTTCAGTGGACGGTTCGTGAAACATATATTTTATCAGCAACGGCCTCGGTGTTGCAATGAATTGAATACATGTATGACACTGATGCTAGGGTTGCCATTGAGTCAGGGTGTGAATGAAGAAAGGGGTGGGGTGTCCAGGGTATAAGATATTTTCAGGTTACAGAAGCCATTGAGAAGTTGATAGTTTTGTCTGTCCTCTGGCAAGGCAGTCTATCAGTTCAGGCCATTCAGTCTGCTGCCCCCTGATTGTTGACAAACCTGTATAGAAGTCAATTACAATGAGGTGGTTACAACAGTAACATGTAGAAGTCAGTTACAATGAGGTGGTTACAACAGTGACATGTAGAAGTCAGTTACAATGAGGTGGTTATAACAGTGACATGTAGAAGTCGGTTACAATGAGGTGGTTACAACAGTAACATGTAGAAGTCAGTTACAATGAGGTGGTTACAACAGTGACATGTAGAAGTCGGTTACAATGAGGTGGTTATAACAGTGACATATAGAAGTAAATTACAATGAGGTGGTTACAACAGTAACATGTAGAAGTCAGTTACAATGAGGTGGTTACAACAGTGACATGTAGAAGTCAGTTACAATGAGGTGGTTACAACAGTAACATGTAGAAGTCAGTTACAATGAGGTGGTTACAACAGTGACATGTAGAAGTCAGTTACAATGAGGTGGTTACAACAGTAACATGTAGAAGTCGGTTACAATGAGGTGGTTACAACAGTAACATGTAGAAGTCAGTTACAATGAGGTGGTTACAACAGTAACATGTAGAAGTCAGTTACAATGAGGTGGTTACAACAGTAACATGTAGAAGTCGGTTACAATGAGGTGGTTACAACAGTAACATGTAGAAGTCAGTTACAATGAGGTGGTTACAACAGTAACATGTAGACGTCAGTTACAATGAGGTGGTTACAACAGTGACATGTAGAAGTCAGTTACAATACAATGAGGTGGTTACAACAGTGACATGTAGAAGTCAGTTACAATGAGGTGGTTACAACAGTGACATGTAGAAGTCGGTTACAATGAGGTGGTTATAACAGTGACATGTAGACGTCAGTTACAATGAGGTGGTTACAACAGTGACATGTAGAAGTCAGTTACAATGAGGTGGTTACAACAGTGACATGTAGAAGTCGGTTACAATGAGGTGGTTACAACAGTACATGTAGAAGTCAGGGTTTCAATGAGGTGGTTACAACAGTGACATGTAGAAGTCAGTTACAATGAGGTGGTTACAACAGTGACATGTAGAAGTCAGTTACAATGAGGTGGTTACAACAGTAACATGTAGAAGTCAGTTACAATGAGGTGGTTACAACAGTAACATGTAGAAGTCAGTTACAATGAGGTGGTTATAACAGTAACATGTAGAAGTCAGTTACAATGAGGTGGTTACAACAGTAACATGTAGAAGTCAGTTACAATGAGGTGGTTACAACAGTAACATGTAGAAGTCGGTTACAATGAGGTGGTTACAACAGTGACATGTAGAAGTCGGTTACAATGAGGTGGTTACAACAGTAACATGTAGAAGTCAGTTACAATGAGGTGGTTACAACAGTAACATGTAGAAGTCGGTTACAATGAGGTGGTTACAACAGTAACATGTAGAAGTAAGTTACAATGAGGTGGTTACAACAGTGAAATGTAGAAGTCGGTTACAATGAGGTGGTTACAACAGTGACATGTAGAAGTCGGTTACAATGAGGTGGTTACAACAGTAACATATAGAAGTCGGTTACAATGAGGTGGTTATAACAGTGACATGTTTCCTCTCTGCCTTCAGACACAATGAGGTTGTCAACAGCGAGGACACAAGCTGTACGAAGCCGATGTTAACAATTGTTGAACGTCTCAAATCAAGATTGAAGTTTGGGAGTAGACCTGCTTTTACGGAGGTATGTTATTTGTTCAGCATTGTTGTGAATATCCAAGACGACTGCCTGCGTCTAGAGTAAGCCCATGTACAAGATCATAGTTTTGCTTCTGGTTTCAGACGTTAAAAAATACCGTTATAATTAAATTGATTTCAATGGTGTCGTTGCAAAAAATTACATCAGTTACGATTAGTTGCAGTATTTTGTTTATACAAATTTTACCTAAAATAATGTTCAAAAGTATCTCACATTTTATTACATGCACATGTGTTTGTGTACAAGGCCACTTCTGCATCACTACTAGCTGGATTCACTTCGGACACTTTCTGCCATTGTTATACAAAAAGTAACTGTAAATGGTTTAAAGTGTGGTAAGTTAGTTATACTGGCGGGACTTTCAGCATCTTCTCAATGCCTTGATCAGTGTCGACTTGATGACATAAGTTCAACACTGACGAAGGCATTAAGAGGATGCCCAAAACTCTGCTGCAGTAACCAAGGATTTGGAAAGATGTAATCACGATTTATCTGTTTCAGCATGCATATTTAATGGCAATGCATATAAAGTTGTAATGATGCGTGTCTATGACCGTTGTCTTGGAGGAATTGTGTACATTTATAAGACTTAAGTGTTCCTTTTAGTTGTGAGGACAGTAATTATTAGTGAACTGGACTAGCTACTCAGTACTGCAGTGAGATATACCACAGGGAAAGATGGCACGTCAAAGTACACTTTTTATTATGATGTGTCTTGAACCTAAACATTGTGGTGACCTGGTTTTTTCGCTAAGGGGACTGGGTTAAGTAAACACTAACCGCAGGGCCAGGAAGAGAAGAAGTATGTGTCGGAAACCACACATGGAATGTGTTGCGTGTGTGCGTGCGTGCGTGCGTGCGTGCGTGCGTGCGTGCATGCGTGCATGCGTGCCTGTATGTGATATTACAGCTCTCAGTCTCCCTGCATATTCACACAGCTAGTTATCCATTGATGCATGCTTTACAGCAGCTTAACAGATAGCATAAATGCCACTGTGTTGTCAATATTTCCTCTTGACAGCTAGTCTTTGTTAACAGAGACTAACCAGTACAGGATATACCGGGGCAGGAAGGCATATTTTGCTTCTGTTTATGTCTGGATGTAGCCATTCATTTCATGTGAAATTGTCAAAATATTTTAAGCAAAATTTTGACTTTTTTTAATAGCTGGCAGCCACCATGAATCCTGTTAAATCATATAAAAGTGTATGCTGTAAAGAGCCTCTAATGCAATCATAACAAGACGTTTCTACTGTCGTTTTGAGCGTGGAATTGTTTTGTAAACTGCACCTGTATACATTTTAGAAAGCTGGGTTTAGAATGCTACCTAAAACTAGTTCAAGTCTGATAGCGTCCATCACATGTGATATATAATTTGATCGGGTTTACAAGTTACTATTAGCTCTGTATTCTGGTGTGTGCCTAGATACGTCCTTAGTAATGTAAAGCAATGGAGACGTAATGATGATACTTGTCAGTCTCTGTGGGAAATGGAGACGTAATGATGATACTTGTCAGTCTCTGTGGGAAATGTCACAGGAAGGCCAAAAGGCAAGGTTATCGTAGCAGTGTGCCAACATTGCAATAAATCGCGGCCTGTCCCCTTCTCAGTCTCAGGTAACTGGAACAGCATGACATGTCTAGGCTTCTTGTGCCTACAAAAACAGGCAGACAACTGTTGGGTGACTTGGGTGACAGAGGAACTGGGAGAGGAATGCCAAGGTCAGGGAATGGATGTCAGCCACAATGAGTTTTGTCAACTTATCCCAGTGGCAAAATTAAATAAATCTATGTTATTTCAAAGTTCTCTCTGTCAGGGCTGTCTTCCTCCCATGTTGCCAGGTGTGTTAATTTCTTTCTATGCGCATTCAGTTCCTATGATGATTTGGCTCTAATTACCAGTATCTATTAATATTCAAATGTAGTTAGAGTTATTGGCTGCCAATGGGACTTTTCTTGCAATAATTGGAGACTGCAAAACAGATGGTCTAATTTGGCACAGCAGAAATTAAATGGTCAGATTAAATTAGTTTAAGTTGGATATGTTGTCATTTTAAGTGTGTTGTAGTGATACTTGATTTGTTGCTGTGAATGTGTTGTTAGGTGAATGGTGCTTAGTACTGATAGTAAAACTAGGAAGTCTTAGTTTCTGTCCTTGAACGTTGAACGAGTGTTTTTTTGCAACAAGGCAAATGGTGTCTGTTACACGTCCTTGTGAATTGCAGTGTACCTGGGCTTATGGATTGCAGATGTTATCTTTAAAATATCCCCAGCAAAGATCCCAGCTAGTTCACATGCAAACAACTGCCAGTAATTTATTTGACATAGATGCAAAAATTTCCTGCTGTTGAAGATGTATAAATAGCAGTTGCCCACGTTGACATGATGGTGGTGACATTTTGTCGTCTTGCATTTTCTGCTGTGAGTTTTTTGTGCCATTCCATTATTCCCACGTTACCTCACACAACCACCAATCAATATTTATAAGAAATTCCGCAAACCCGCGTTCCGCCTGATATAATCACAGCATATGTTAGTGCCGCGTGTACGGAGCCGCGAAAATAGCACCGCTGGGCGGCGCGACAAGGCACCGCAAATCGACGCTCAGAGATTATTTCCGGGGTGCATTAGGCGTCGTTGAAGATGCTTGTGTTTGATGATTGATCCGAGCATGCTCCGGACTCGGGAGTGCAGATAAAAAGCCTGCGTGTTTAGCCGGCATCGTAACCGCGGCCCGGTGACATGTGGTGGAGTGGCAAGGAGTTCCTAAAACATTTGTTATTGTGCTGACACGCGCGAGAGAGTGCCAGTTAGCGCCGACGGTGGAGCTGTGTGCGTGCTTGTGACACAGCTGCGGTACTGATGCAGCCGAGAGGTCAGTAGCGTTGACAGAAGCGTTGCTGTCACCTGCGTGGTTGGCGGTTGACGAGTGACGTGACTTCATCCGTGGGTGTTGTCGTTGTCGTCACCGGAGCAGTCACATGACCTGTTGTCTTCACAAGCGTGGTATGTCATTGTTGTTGTCAGGTGTTTGTGAAAGGTCGGTCAACTGGCTTGGCTGGACCTTTCCGGACTGGGACAGTGAGGAGTTAGGATATGGAGAAGGGAGGGTGTGCGGTTAATTAGGGAAGTGAGGGTATAGTTTCAGTTGTGTGCTGTCCACTGCCCAGTGATGTGTCATCTGTTAATCCTGAAGGACAATCAAGTGACAGCCAGACAGTCAATGACAACCACACATTTCAGTGCCAGACGGACAATGGGGGGACAGCCAGACAGTCAGGTGACAACCAGAGTCTCAGGTGAAAGACAGTTGCATAACAACTATAGAGTCGGGTGACAACCAGAGAATCAGGTGACAGGCAGACAGGTGACAGCCAGAGAGTCAGGTGTGAGTTAGACAGTCTGGTGACACTGTGGCAGCCAGTCAGCCACACAGTCAGTGACAGCATGACAGTTGGGTGACAGTCAGACAGTCAGGTGACAGTCAAATAGTTGGGTGACAATCAGGTCTGGTGACAGTTGTGTGACAGATAGTTGACAGTTGTGTCACAGTTACACTGTGCCAGACAGTCAGAGGGGGAGGAAACTGGACAGTCAGTGACAGCCAGGTACTCAAGTAACAACCTGATAATCCGGTGACAGTTAGACAAGTATGAGACAGGCAGACAGTTGGGGAGATGACCAGACAGTCAGGTGACAGTCAGATTGTCAGCAGTCAGAAGAAAAACCACCATTGGAATGTCAATGTGGTTGATATGGTGACACTGTGACATCAGCCTGGTGTAGGTCTGTAGATTGACAGCTGCCTGAGGCTACAGACATCTGTATCAGTACTGGGTATACGTAGAGTCTGTGCTTTTTTCTCATACATAAATGTATTAGTTATTCTGTTCTATTGAACCACAGGTTGAACCGTTGAATAAATTTACCACTAATAACTGTTGTAGTAGTTGATTTGAAAATTACTTCTTTCTGTGCATTTAATATTTCATGTTGTTGGGTACAGTGGAATAATTAGATGAAGAACCGAAATGAACCTGTACATACATGTCTGGTGATATTTGATGACGGTGATATGATAAGTATATATAATCAGCGGATACTATAACAAACCACAAATTGGTAATCTCCTTCCTGACTTGCTGGGGTCTGCATGCACTTCTTCCTAATCAAGTTATGTGGCTTCCTTCCACTAAATACCCATATTATGATAAACAGCACTGCTGCTTTGGCAGAATTTCAATTTCCCCCTGTGGGAGAACCAAGAACACCACCAGAGTATCTAGAGATACGGCTCCCACTGATGCTAATCCTTCATGTGTTTTTCCCTAATTCAAGTTGGCAGCCCCCCTTTTATACCCTGTCCTTATCTGAGCAGCTAGATGAAAGTTTCCTCCAGTCTCTGCCCCCCACCCCACCCCCAAGGCCTGTCAGTGTCAGGCACTTTGTATGTGGCAGGGTGACACCATCTTGTTTTGGCAGTAATTACTTGGGTCACATTTCTTATCTCCATTCTCCATTGCCATTTGTCAGCAGAGCTGGGATTCAGCAGGATTTATATCAGTCTGATGGCGGTCTCAGGTTTGTTGTTGTTTTGCGTTTTAAAGCTGCGTTTGCAGCAGCTTTGTGCAGAATTGTGGCAGTCAATAAAGGTAAGTTCTTATACAGCACAGTGTCCAGTCCTCAGGACTGCTCAAGGCACTTTACACTTTGCTCCCTGGCAGACCTGTTCAATTGAACACCCACACAGCTTCTCTGGGAAGCATTCAGCCATGCTGCAGTTAATGTGCAAAGACTATTCGTACATAAATATCCACGACTGCCACATACTCATTGATGGTGAACTGGAGCAATGTAGAGTGAACAAAATTGCATGCCCAAGGTTCAACATGGCAGCACATGACTCAAACTTGGGTTCTCTTAGTCGAGAATCTGAAGCTATAACCACTGAGTTACTGGAACATAATAAGCGAGGGGTTATCACTTAGGTTTGCAGGGTAATAAAATATATAACAGGATTATTTAAGGACACAACACCAGGGAGTAACGGGTTGGTCAGGGATATATATTGCATGGAAATAAATTGCTACATCAGCCCCATCTGTTGGGTAAAGCAGATGGCAGTGCTGGGTGATGTTATTGTGGATATCAGAATTGGGCAGAATGTGGGATACGGGCGGCATGGATATATGGTTGTGCAACCCACAGCGAAACACTGACCCGATTTGTTACATTGTAAACAAATAAGCCCACCAATAAGCTTCCTGATATATTACTTCAAGGCAAGTCTGGAACTATTGCTAATGTTATTTAAACCACAAGGAGGACAAGTCATTGATTCGATGATGGAGAACTTATTGTAAAGGTGTGAGTGGGTCAGTCATCTTCTCTGCATTTTTGTCTGTCCCAACTTCCCTTTGGTTCCTGGGCACATGTGGGCCAGATTATTTGGCATGTTACACTCACACCCCCCTCGACGGGTTGTCACCGTCGATCTCAGTTCCTTGTCATTCCCTCTGCTCTGTGTTGTTTGTCCTTGTGTGTTGAGATCTCTATCGACGTCACCTGTCCGTGTTGACTTCACTCCTTTTCTACTGCTGCCTTCTTTCGTTTCCCTGTTCTCTTCCTCGATCCCTTCTCACGCAGTCTCCCCATCCCTCATTGCCTTGTATCTTCTATGGAGCATGTTGACACTAACTGTTATTTACCTCAGTAATCAGTTTTATCCGTGGGTCACTTTGGTCCCTCTCTTCACGTGTGTACAGTTGTTACTTCAGCAGGTAATCACATTTTAGTCCATCATGTCATCACTAGCGCTAGTGGTAGTATCTCCAGGGTCTGTCAATGACATGTCCAGTCAGTGATGACCACTCAATACACGTCATTAGCTTTCACAACCTGCAATGGTCAGTGGCCCCATTAGGAGTTGATCACATCAGGTGTGTGCATGTGACTTCGTTAAGCTACTCTGGTACTTCATATTTTCTACCCTGGTTTCGCCTGACATGTGGAGCAGTCAGCTGGAACAAGACTGTCAGTTTATCACAGGGAGATGGTTTGACTGACATGTGTGCTTACCTAGTCATGGCACTTAAACTGCCACGGTTGACTTTACTGGGGTGTAGTGTTTGTTTACAGTTGATGTACAGTACTATAAAGAACCTGAGCAAAAGACGAGTCTCGATGAATCATGACATTCTTCATTAGACTCTGATATATTACATTTTCTTGGTGGGTTGGTGGGTTGGGATGGGTGGTGGGTGGGTGGGTGGGTTGGTAGGTTGGTAGGTTGGTTGGTAGGTTGGTTGGGTTGTTGGGTTGGGTTGGGTTGGGTTGGGTTGGGTTGGGTTGGGTTGGGTTGGGTTGGGTTGGGTTGGGTTGGGTTGGTGGGGGTGGTCAGTTGGGTGGCCAATAAAACTTAATTCATTTTTTAAAATAATTAATAATAAAAAACAATTATGTGACAGCTCAAAACAGCACATTTTGTCATGCTTTAAGGTATGTTTAATTATAATAAAATAAACCTGGGCTGTATATAAATTATATACGTGCAGTTGTTTAAAACTAGAGATACAGTAAAAAAAAATTTGGTCAAATAAATAAAAAACTACATATAATTTTTAATGGCTCACCACTGAAGATAGATGACAGTGATATTTGCCTAAGGACGGATTTGTTTACACACCTTTTAGCATCCTATTAACAGATGGAACTAGACAGTCTGTGCTAACTCAGTCAAAGGCAGATATGATTGCCGCCTCTAGTTGTGGATTTTCCCCCTAATGAACCCCACAGGTGACAGTGGGGTGACAGTGGGGTGTTTTTGCCATTCTTGCCCGTCTTCACAATGGGCCGTTGATTTCACTTCCACCCCCCTGAACCCTGCAGTAGAACACTGGAAGTAGCACCCCTCAAGTCATGGTTCTCTGACAAATAGAATGTGACATGTGATAAGAAACCATAATACCGGGCTGGCCCCAGAGGTATGGGTGAGTTTCCCTGATTGCTATCTCGGGTGTAATGTGCTTTAAACAGCACACCAAGTTTCTGTGTGTAGATATTGCGATAACATCTCGCCCTCTCCTCTGCTGGCTGTGGTATTATCAGCTGGGGCTAAATTAGTCGGGTGTTTCTTCGCAAAAACTCACTGGAAATTATTTTTATAATTCCGTGTATTCACTGCAAATTAGTCTAGAATTAACAGGAATGTTGGCATTGTGTTGATGATATCATGTCCTTTGAATTTGGAAGTGGTTTTTCTAACTAGAATTCTGACTGATAAAATGGCAAACATGGTTAAATCAGCACTCAGATTCCCCTACACACAAAAGACAGGCTTGTCTGTAATCACAATATCCCGTGCCTAATTGTGGGGTTATTCTTGCAGATGTATAGACCAGACAGACTTGTCATACACTTAACACAGACCGTACATATCAATTAGACAGGCACTGGACGAAAGTGGAGGGGTGGCAACTGGAAGGACAAAAGTTGCACTGTTAAAAACTAAAATGTCCATTAGCAAAGGATTTGTTGGCAAAATGTGCATTCGGGAAATGTCTGAATATCATGTATCATGATTATTTTGTCATGTCAGCATTTTGTTCTTTCACTAATTGCCAGGGGAGATTTCCTTAACCAACTGTGTGTGAGCAATGTTATTTTTAGTTAATGTCTATTCGAAGTGGTGGTTTATTGTATACCTGGCTGAAGTTGAATTCTAATAAGGTTTGTTCACTGGCCATGGTGTAAGGAATGTCTAGATACAATCATCAGGTAATTGCATTCCAACTGCATTGGTCCCTGGAAACCCCAAGGCTTATAGACGTTTATTGTGAAAGTTGGCCTTTACCTTTGAAAAGTTGACATTTATTGTTGAAAGTTGACCTTTGTGTTGAGCTGGCCTTCATAATGGTCTGGACTGTGTCAGTTTACCAGGACTTATCTGGGCAGAATTGCTTTATATTCGATAGCAGTGGAAATAAATACACTTGGTGCGTGTGCAGAACTGTGCGTGTTTGCGTGAGAGTGTGTGCATGAATACTCGAGAAGTTGGCTCGGAGAAAAATCAAAACACCTATCAGATTTCCTCACGCTATAAAGAAGGAATTGAGAAAAACACACCTGAATAAAAAGGCCTGGCGTTGGCAGGTGATTTATGTAAATTGACATGTCAACGGATTTAGTTCGTCGGGTTGGTATCAGCAACAAACCTATCGCTCATTATTTTGTAGCCAAGAGCAGTGCTGTGGGTTCACAACTTTTTATCCATATTCGGCTGCCACGTGCAGTTAGGTTGAGAAAAGGAGTTAGATTGTTGAAAAAGTCGAGGAAGTTGATGGAAGTAATCTATTGAATTCACTAGGTAGGTTATGTTCCAAGTCTGATATTGTGTCCTTGTAAAATCATGTTTTGTTGGATGAATTTGGTATAGTGACTTGCTACAAACCGTTGCAGCATTTGGTAGTCTATCCTTCAGTCTCCCGTGTCGGTGTTAGGAGCCATGTTTGTACATATTCTAGCCTAATTCGCTGTGATCCAGGCCATATAAAATACTGGTACGACTAATTTCACAGAGGGCATTCCAACAATCGTAGTGCACTTTTTATTTGGAACAATCGGTTGGCACTTTCTCTTTTTAGGCAAGATATTTGTTTGCCATTAGTGTTATCTATCAAGGGCAAGTACAGCTGGAATCACTGAAACAGTCCACTGTCTGTGAGTCATGCATTGGGTATGATTTCTGGCCCATATATGGTGTGCTTATTATATAACTATATTACATTGTCTCCTGAAAGGAATGCCAATCGAGGTGTTCATTTTGTTCCCTTCTTAGATTGACACTACTAGAAAGCACGGACTTATATGCAGGGTACTGTATAAGGAATTCAGTATCCATGATGTGTTTATTAACAATTTTTATTGTGTCTCCATGATGCTGATTCTTCTCCACATTTTCATTATATTAATACACACACTATATAATATTATATACACGCACGCACGCGCGCACGCACGCACGCACGCACGCACGCACGCACGACACGCACGCACACACACACACACACACACACACACACATTATATATGTGCAACATTGTTCTATATACTATATAAGAAGAAATTAATTTAGAAGACCCTACAATTTGAGCGTAACATGAGCCTGGCATATGTTGACCTTGCCCATCCTCTGTGGTTCCTCTGTATGTTCATCATCACATCCCATCCCATCACACTGATGAGTGGATGTGGTAAACCGATTAGAGACCATCTAACCTTTTACTTCTGACAGTTCTCACTCGGCGCAAAGCTTGGGGACTCAAAGATTATTGTAGCGATAGAAGTTTTCTTACCTACTTGCATCAACAAAGCTGCTTTGTGAGAGGCATAAAATAAAGCTTCTTTGACATTCTGTTAATGGAAATTATCTTGTTAGATAACTTAACTGCAGTTAATCCAGAGTAAAATAAGCAAATTTTATCGCGTGTCTAAAATGATGTGTCTGCACTCTGCCATTTGACGGTTATGTCTCGCAGTGATGTCACTCACTTGTTTTTTTAACATGACTCCGAAGATCACATCTTGTCACTCAATGTCAGCCTTTGTGTGAATAAAAAAAGGAACTACGTGAATATATTATTCATGAATAAATGTAGTCACCAGGCTTGCATCCATTGTGGGCTTAATTAACATCAGGTTTTACAGGATCATCTATTAGTAAATAGCATCCTACATAATGTATGCCGCTGGCATGATGTGGTCGTATCAGTCATGGTCAGATGGGTGACGTGACATTTTTCAGCGTTGTAATTAAAATACAGCTATCAATCAACATTATTTTATAAAAAACAATCATCTGTATTGTCATGGAAATGTTAGAGGTACATTGTCTAATTATTTTTATTGTGACATCATGTAATAATATATAAAGCATAGGGTTATCTTTTTAAACAACATGAATAAATCTATGTGTTTTAATTAATTTAATTAAAAGAAGATTTTATCTTTATAATTATTCTCTGTTTATGAATATTTACTTCATCATTCAGTATGCCATATAAATATGACATTTCAGTCATTAAAACACATTTTGTTGCTTTAATATATTCTAAAATATAATACAGTTTAAACCAGCTGTTCTTAACCTCTACACTGTCATCCAAAATTGGATGACAGAACCATTTTTGAGTGGTTTGCAAATATCATTATATTTTTTGTTTTGTCAGCCTCTGCAACATAAAAGCTGTTTCAGTGGTCCCCTAGTCTACTACTGTCAAGCATATAAAACCATGTAATGTTATAATGTTTATGTTATGCCTAGATGTGTCACAAGATAACTGTAGGCATGAGTCTCTTGCAAGCCCAACCAGCAAAATTTGGATCACTACAAAAAATGGTTAAGAACTGCAGGTTTGAGCCATATTCATAATGTAATTTTACTATATAAAATGTAACTAGTAACACTTTATTAAAAGAATTAATATTGATGATCAAGTACTGTACACAGTGACGTAATCAATTTGTTCTCCGTGAAAACACTACCTAACAACTCCACCATCTGGCTATCAAGAAGACTGACATCTAAAAATATATGTCAGACCACATTCTGGAAAATTGGGTTGGTGATTAGGCCTACACGAAGTATGCGTTTAAGAGAAGAAATACCGCAAGTGTCAATTGTCAACTTAATTCCTGCAATCATGTGTGATTATTGTGTCTGATTTACAGATAAGCGAATAAACACTCTGATATTTTCCCGCAATTATCTATTCATATGCAGTGTTGCCTTCTACGGGGCCACAGGCGAATGACGGGCTGCTAGATTCATTATCCAGTAATTCAAAATTTCAGCACTAGGGTTAGCACAAAAACGCAGCAGCTGGTAGGTTTCAGCCTGACGTAATGTCATCAGAAGGGACCTCGTTCTGATGTCAGAAAAGGTCTCTGTGAGGTCACAAAAGCTCAACATTAACACCATTTACTGTATCAAATATTTGTATATAAGTTCCTTATATCAAAGGGAGTATTTATGTTGATATATTCAGGCTGTCATCACTTGGCGCTGTCAAATTGTGTTTGCGAAATTCCATCTGGGATTAAGTTCCTGGAATTACAAAATTTATTTGCTCGTCACACTGTTAAGAACCTGACCTTGTCAGTAGTTTAAAGGCAGACGAGATGAGCTCAACTCAGCTAAATAGAAAGTCCAGATAAAGGACATGCAATTTTAGCCTTCAGTTTTCAGGACTGGTAAGTACTGTCTGTGAACTCTTAATTCTGTAAAAAAAATCTGGGCTGATACTGGATGAATATTTTCTGGTGTTTAGCTGTGCTATTAAGCGTGGTTGTTTGAATGGGTCGTTATCTTTAATAGCTGCAAAATTTGCAGCCTTTTTGTGTGTTTATTTAGTGACAAGTCGGGAAATCAGATACAGGGGGAAAAAATTTGGCATTTCTAGTGTTCACTATGCTCTCTGCTGGCTTATTCTGTGACCTCTCGAATATATGTCTGCACATATACATGTGTGTGTGGCTGCATGTGTACATGTGTGTGTGTCTGCATGTGTACATGTGTGTGTGTCTGCATGTGTACATGTGTGTGTCTGCATGTGTACATGTGTGTGTGTCTGCATGTGTACATGTGTGTGTGTGTCTGTATGTGTACATGTGTGTGTGTCTGCATGTGTACATGTGTGTGTGTCTGCATGTGTACATGTGTGTGTGTCTGCATGTGTACATGTGTGTGTGTGTCTGCATGTGTACATGTGTGTGTGTCTGCATGTGTACATGTGTGTGTGGCTGCATGTGTACATGTGTGTGTCTGCATGTGTACATGTGTGTGTGTCTGCATGTATACATGTGTGTGTGTCTGCATGTGTACATGTGTGTGTGTCTGCATGTGTACATGTGTGTGTGTCTGCATGTGTACATGTGTGTGTCTGCATGTGTACATGTGTGTGTGTGTCTGCATGTGCACATGTGTGTCTGCATGTGTACATGTGTGTGTGTGTGTCTGCATGTGTACTGTGTGTGTCTGCATGTGTACATGTGTGTGTGTCTGCATGTGTACATGTGTTGTGTGTCTGCACATGTACATGTGTGTGTGTGTCTGCATGTGTACATGTGTGTGTGTCTGCATGTATACATGTGTGTGTGTCTGCATGTGTACATGTGTGTGTGTCTGCATGTGTACATGTGTGTGTGTCTGCATGTGTACATGTGTGTCTGCATGTGTACATGTGTGTGTGTCTGCATGTGTACTCCTGTGTGTGTGTCTGCATGTGTACATGTGTGTGTGTCTGCATGTGTACATGTGTGTGTGTCTGCATGTGTACATGTGTGTGTCTGCATGTGTACATGTGTGTGTGTCTGCACGTGTACATGTGTGTGTGTGTCTGCATGTGTACATGTGTGTGTGTCTGCATGTGTACATGTGTGTGTGTCTGCATGTGTACATGTGTGTGTGTCTGCATGTGTACACGTGTGTGTGTGTCTTCATGTGTGTGTGTCTGCATGTGTACACATGTGTGTGTGTGTGTGTCTGCATGTGTTCACGTGTGTGTGTGTGTCTGCATGTGTACATGTGTGTGTGTCTGCATGTGTACACGTGTGTGTGTCTGCATGTGTACACGTGTGTGTGTCTGCATGTGTACACGTGTGTGTGTCTGCATGTGTACACGTGTGTGTGTCTTCATTACTGTCGCATGCATTCGCTCCTAAGACAAATGGCATTAAGCGTTTCAAGGAGCAAACGTAAATGTCAGTTTATGTGATAATGGATGGACCAATAAGCTGTGAAATTTTTTTCATTTGTGTTGGTTGATTAAAAGCTGGTGGTCAGTGTATTACAGTGGTCAGTATTCATTTCACGGTGGTCAGTATTTCATGTGTGCCATAAGTGAAACAACTTGTGATTTGTTTTATAGCGCTAGATCAAAATGAAATCATGTTAATAATGTGATGTAGCATATAGCTTCATGATGCTGATGTGACAGCTAGGGAGAGTGATATATGACAAGTTTGGAGGGTGATATGACAAATAGAGAGAATGATATATGACAAGTTTGTAGGATGCTTTGACCGGTAGAGAGAATGATAAAATTATATGACAAATAGGGTTGATGATATCACAAGTAGTGACAATGATATATATATATATATATATATATTGGGATGATGATACATGACAAGTAGGGAGGTTGATAAGATGATTAGACAGGGTGATACAAGACAAGCAGGAAGGGTAATATGAGAAGTAGGGTGAAATCTCAAAATTACTGGCATTTTCTTCTTCAATCTTCTGGAAGTTAAACAGAGATCTGACCCCAGCAGCTAAGCAGAGTGCCACAGGCTTGCACTGTGTGTGTGTGTGTGTGTGTGTGTGTGTGTCGTGCGTGCGTGCGTGCGTGCGTGCGTGCGTGCGTGTGTGCATGCATGTTGGAGACATGCGTGTGATGGAGACGTGTGTGTTGGAGATACGTGCGTGCGTGCATGCGTGAGTGTGTTGGAGGCATATGTGGGCTGCCAGACATGCTGCAATCATCCACTGCTTGCAGAACTAATCAGAGACGCCCACAGGTAACTGGACATTGACTTAAGGTGTACTGTGGTCAAACACAGGACTTGTTCCTCCTCCACTGATCCACTGCACTGCAGCATTGTTCTAATTGCTTTTGTAGATGTGGTTATATTCTTGGAATCTGTTGACTCTGTGACTCTGTGACTCTGTGACTCTGTGACTCTGTGACTCTGTGACTCTGTGACTCTGTGACTCTGTG
The DNA here is from genome assembly GCA_025642075.2 of Ridgeia piscesae. Taxonomy (NCBI): domain Eukaryota; kingdom Metazoa; phylum Annelida; class Polychaeta; order Sabellida; family Siboglinidae; genus Ridgeia; species Ridgeia piscesae. The sequence continues at coordinate 743,963 of JAODUO010000022.1, read as the reverse complement.
ACTCTGTGACTCTGTGATGGTTGCAGTCATTGCACCACATTGCTTGGTACTGTATTGTTTTGTGATTGAAGGAGACATCTTTGAATGAAATTATAAATTATGGTGTTCACAAACAAGACTTTGGTAGTTCACTCACTGCAAAAGTGACTGCTTGTTATACACAGTGGTGGATATAACTATGTGAACAAGTAGTCTTTGTCCAGTAATTGCAGTGTGGATGAATACTTTCCAGAAAGATATCATTGTGTTCACATGAAGACGTCTACAGTGTGAAGTGTCTAACATTCCTAAAGATTCTATACTGGACTATACTTACTTATGCCTGTCTGCTTGCTGGCCATCGACCAAGGAACACCACTGTTTTCTCCATGGCCATCTTCTCCATCTCTCTCCTGGTGTAACCCATCTCTTTTGTTTCCTTTGTGTGGCTCTTTGCCAGGTGTTTCGTGGCCTACCTCTTCGCCTCTTCCTTGGGGGTTCCATGTGATGATTTAATGGGTGATGGTTTCTGGAGGTTTCCTGAGTGTGTGTCCTATCCACCTCCATTTTATTTTATTTATTTCATTTTCCAAAGTGTAATGTTGGATACCTTGTCTGTCCACTTCAGATGTAGGATTCTGCACAGGCATTTGTTGATGAAGGTCTGTATTCGTTTTAGTGTCTTCTGTGTACTTCGCCATGTCTCCGATCCTAGATAAATACTGGACTGTGCAAGACATTTATGTTACTATTACAAACACGTAGACTCTCACAAGCGAACTGGAATTGGTAGCACATATTCAGCACGTCATACAGTTTTGCATAATTCCTATGAAGCTATTTGTTGACATTGAAGCCAACGTGCTTGTCTGATTAGCAAATGCAATGTGACTGTAATAAAGAACTGACTGTAAATAGTTCTCTACGAGTGGTGTGGTACCTGTGCCTAGACAGTGCCTGGTCTCTATGGCTGACAGTGATGGAACAGCACTTAGGCTACTGGTGCAGGTGTCCCCATTGTACCTAACTGCTACTCTGTAATTTGTCTTGTTTGTTGAGTCTCTCTATACAGAGTGAGATGTGTTGTGAGTGCACAGAGTACACGCGTATATGGGTCACACTTTGTCAATGACCCCTTCAAGGTCACTGCAGCTATTGTTCCATAATCAAGCGATCAGGAATTCCTTGTGCCATGTGTAGATCTTATCCTACATCGGTGCGAAAATGTAGGAACGGGAAAGTTGATGCGGGTGTTTATGGCAGATTTTTCTTCGTAAAGTGTCGTTTTATGGCTGTTGAAAAACATTTTGCATTCAGTTTGACAACGTACTCATTTTCCGGGGTATTTTCCCACACCCTCTCCTCATATCCAGCAGCGTTGGGATAAGCTCCCCCACTGTGTTAAGCCATTCCCAAGTTACATACGGGGCAGCAAATTGGATTGACATATTTACTGGGACAGGGAGAGACATCCCTAAACATGTGGAAACAACCCTAGGGATCCCCATTAGGGGCACTTCAGACCCTGATTACTTGGGTGTCTCCACCCCTGTAGGCCTTTTGTCCGGTGAAGTTTTTTGTGCAACAAAGTAAAATGCTTGGTTCTCCAAAGTTTTGACAGTGAAAGTATCTACAGTTGTAAATTACTCCTAACATTGAAATCATCTGAAACTACAGCCACTTCAGAATTCAAGCTAGTTTTGGTAATAACGTCACCTCCAAAGTCTTAGGCCTGAACTGATAAAGAATTTGTCAACACCTGTTGTGAGTTGTGTAATTTATGCCTCAAGAGTTCAGAGGTCATTGTGATATCCACATGGTGCTGCGGGGAAAATGTCTTTTTGAGTATACAAATTCCTTAGCTAAACGATGCCGATAGGCTTGAATTATGAAGTACAGTGAACGTGTATCAAGATAACAAAGGTTTGATACAGTACAAAAGCAACTTTTTGCAAGACGAATGTGATCATTGCATGCAAAGAGCCCTGGTAGATGCAGGGCAATTTCACACTTGAGAGAGGATGAGTGTGTTTGTCAATTTGAAGTCGTCACATTAGCATAAAGGTACCACAGAAGCGTGCACAAGGCAGGTAACAAGCTCTTTGCTGTTGACCTGCAACTCAGAAAAGGAGAGCCGGTGAGCAGTGAATCAGAGGGTCTGTTGTTAAACGTCGTTAAAATCTTCACTCGAGGTTAATTGGTCAATACTTGTAGCTGCAGCCAGCGGTTTGCAGGCGGAGTTTATGAGGTGTCTTTGTGCAGACTTTGTTTGTTAATCCAAGTGAGTGCCTGTAACATTCCAGGGAGGTGGTCACAGCTCTTGGCAGGTGTTCAAACTGGCAACAGACCACAGAATACGTACGGTGAATGCGTCGTTCGCTCACGATAATAGTACAACGTGGCACCAAGCCACTGCCACCGTTTAGCAGGTTTAACGGGTTGTCACACCTTCACAAGCCTGTGTCACAGGTAGCTGAGTGCCCCAGGACTTATGTCACGTTGCTGTACACCTACTCATGAGGAGCTGTGTGGATTGGAATGAGGTATCTCTGCCATCGTGAGTATTTTGTTTTCATCTGTTTAGGTTCATACTAGCCAGAGCTGCCATTCACCAAACGAATGCTTTCTGAAGGGGTCACTTGTGATATTGAAATCTAGGCAGCTCCCAATAAGCATAATATAAGAGTAGATTATTTAGGTTTTACCTTTCTAGTGTTAGGCCATTATTCACTACAAATTTACCCTCTACATGATATATTTGTCTTCCCTTGATCCTATGTGAGGGTATTGACAACTTAATGTTTCTTCCAAACAACACAGTCAATGTTGAGGTGATTGGACTTTCCGATGTTTTAAATGGCAGTCAGTAGTATGATTTGAAACTGCAGCCGGATCAACGAAGACTTATTTTCATGACTTATCAGTGAAACTATCCAGATGACACATCCTGGTGTTAACAGTTTCTGGTTTTCCAGGTTAATGAGCAAATTCAGTTTTACAAAGCAACATTGACCGGCATGGTGAGCTCATGAGAATGTTATTGAAAATTTAATGATCTCGTGGTGAACCGTGTGTCACAAGATACAATAGACTTGGCTGTGAATTATTGCTGACATGATTAAATATTGCTGTCATGTTTTCACAATCTATACGTACACCAACAGTCACTTAATGTCATGTTGATATGGAAATACTAGAACTGGTGCACACCAGTACCCGTTGATAGCACCAACAGCAGTCGGTAAAAAATGTGTTAAGAAAAGTCTGACAAAATATCTTGCTTACTCACCAGGTGAATACATCATTACAAGCACCTCCCGTTCAGTTACAAGTAAAGCTGATTCCTTCTGTACAGATAATCAGAACTTTGGTTTTTGTGGTATGCTGTTTTTATGATAGGCGTCTAGCCGCGGTTTCTCCCTCGTCCCAGCCCTGAGGTGGTTTAGGGTTATGTGACAGATGGGGAGGCGAGTAATGTCGCTGTGACAATTACGCACTATGCCACACACATTGGTGATTTGCTGGTGCATTGTCACAGATGTCGTACAGTCGTAGTGGGGTAAGTTTCTGAGAAGGCCGGCTTTTTGCACAGAAAATAAGTCGTTTGTATGGCAGCTCTGCGATGCCACCTGGAGGAGCGATGAACTCGATACGGATGATTGGCAGGCTTGGTCCTGAGGGGGTCAGCCTGGCAGTGCTGGTAATCTTGGTAATCCTGTCCAGTCTGTGTGGTAATCCCGCATATTTGGTTGGTTACCTTGCTGTATGCATGATAATCCTTCCCGTCAAATGCTTGCCGGCCGTCTTGTAGGACGCAGGGTATTGTCCATCCCGCTTGCAGTGGTCATCTTATAGACATACTCTGATTTTTTTCCGTTTTATGTATTCAGGTTTTTTCCCTGTTGTGTTATGACTTACTCATATGAAATTATTTTACTCATGTCTTGATATTAAATTGTTATTTGTGCTCTGTATTATAATATATATATATATATTATATAATTATATATACACACATATATTATATAATTATATATACACACAAAATGTCACATATATATATATATATATATATATATATATATATATAGCTAGCATTTTGTTATGACTTGACTGCAATTTAAATGGTTAATTGCCAATGACTGTAATAATAGATACAGATGCTGTATAAAGAAATATGTTACCAAATGGGGTGAGGGTTTTCAAGATTCTCCACAGGTGGTTTTGCAGTGAATAAGGTAACACCACTGCCGTAGCAGGGTGCTGGTGTGAGGGTTGCAGTGGTGACTGGGAAGTGATTTGTCACATGGTGGGGTGTGTACAATGGGTGTGGGGTGTTTGTGCTCAGTAGGTGATGTCAACTGAGGGTTGGGGTGTTAACCCTGCTGTGATGGCAGGGATGACTTTGACAGCGTGGACAGTGCCTGTATTTAGTCAGAGAAAAGAGTAGGGGATGTCATACATAGATAACTAGCTGTAATATCACTTGATTGGCAGAGAATAGCAACTGTGCGACGTGACTGTGATGGAGTAACAGGTTTCTTTGCATTTTCATTAAATGGGGTGTAAATGATTGAAAGCGTAGGTGAAGCCAGTTTGTAACTGCACACGCAGGGTTTTGTCAAAGGCAGTAAGACTAGAGGCAGCCGTACTGTGTTTCCATCGTAGATGTTCAACTCTGTAGTTTTCATTACTCTTGTGGGTCCATGCGGTCCAATCTGTTCTACGAGACATGTAACATATACATGCCATAAAACCACCATTCTTAGATTATTTATGAATAACAAGGATTGCACAAATGTGCGTGGATCATTTGGATTTCAATATTATTGTAATCAAAACCCACAGATATCAATTTATGTCCGTGTCAAATCTGATACAGTTCACTGCCGGGGGAAAATTAAATAAAGATGACAGTAAAAACGGAATAATACTAGTGAACTCAGTGTTAATGTGTGACACCAAAGTGGTCATACTAGTGACATTGTAAAGCCAGCCACAGCTAACACGAGGTTCACATAACAGAAATCATGCAAGAAACATGTATAAAGACATCAATTAACCTAGAAACAAACAAACAAAGACGACACAGTTGTGGATGACCATAGTTCTAGTCTCTGTCGGTTAACATTGGCCCCTCAAAGCTGTCTGGACTGACCGCCACAAACGGGGTTGGATTATACACAGATTGCAGTCCAGTTTCTGGGACTCATAAAATGGATTCCAGTTGAGCGGCTTAGTCAAACTTGTGACAGGCAGGTGTTGAATTCCCCAATCGCGACTGACTGTCAGGCAAAAATTGACGAATCTTCATCTTTCATAGCAGTGTCCAGTGCCCCAAAAGGCCGGTGGCCACAGCTTCCACAGAGATATGAAACGATTAATTTTTGATGAGTCTGTAAATACAGAACAGGATGCAGAGTGGTTTTGTCTCCTTCCCATGTGGAGGTGATGGATGGGCGTGTCACACGGAATCTAACAGCATCTGAGTCTCTAAAATAGACTTGGTGGGGTGCTCAATTGTCCAAGGATATCAGCTGTGTTTGCCAGTGGATGAATGAATGCCAATGTTGTGTCCAACTCCAGCTTTGTCTCTAGAACATTGTTTGATTTGATTGGGCAATTTTAAAAGGATGCCAGTTACTAATGTCTATTCTGATGAATCATGTTTTCTGTTGCTTTAAACTGTATTGTCGTGCAAAACTCAGTACTGATGGTGTGTTAAATTTGCCATAGAATATTTTGAATCATCATTCTAAATTTTAAGTACTTACCGCTAAACAATGTTTCTAACAATACATCCAGGTTTGTGTTTGTGAATTGCTCTGATTTGGTGGTTTCTAGTTTTTAGCAAGCAAATTTGGCAAAACCTTAAGATGGTGTATATCTATTTTGTCATTTGTCACAAGTTAACTGTTTAAAGGTCGTCAAGTCAGTCCAGCAAACAAAATTCAAATTGCGCTCAAAACAGGTTAAGAACTGCTGATGTAGACTGTTATCTACCCACACAGATCATCCTTATCAGTAAAAAATGGGTCACATGCATGTGACCATGCACGTGCGTGCGTATGTTCATGTGCACAGTGCATAGTTGATTTTTTTAGGAAAAATAAATAAACGAAACAGAAATGTTGACACAGGCTGGTGGCTGATCGATGCTATCTGCGATGCTGTTTACACTGCAATGGTTTTGTCTGCTTTACAAGACCTCACTTGTGATGTCGATTGGCAGGCCATGCTGACACGTGTCACATGAGGGCGCATCAGGTTTACCAATATTGCCAGATTTTCCTCATGGTATGTAAACATGCCCAAAGCAGTCACGTCATCCTAGCATCCTTCAAAGTTGATTCGACGAACTTATCATAAAATTGCAGTCACATTTCGAGAGGACCCGCATGGATAATGGCCACTGTTTGGTGCTGTGCAATGCCACCCCATTAGTGCAATGCTGCTGGATAATTATTCTCTTTCATTGCGATCAAATTGGTCCCCAGTGAGTGCGATTGTCCGACATTGACAGATGCTCTGTCAGTGCGAACCATCGTCATACAGGGCTGAGTAACTTCATCATGTGCCGCTGCGAAAGAGTCGTTAGTTTCTGATCGTTGTTAGTTTCATTGGCGGTGCAGTCTATTTCTGCCTGTCTGTCCGTCTTCAGAGGCAGATGGCAGTCGGTAGTCGTTCACCAAGATACTGGCCAAAACAGGGCAGGCGGCTGGCAAGGTGTGCTACTGCTAGACATTAGACAGACAATAAATCGTAGATTCTGTAAAGGCATTCAGCGTATTCATCCCATAATAAATCTCTTCTGTTCAATGCACAGTTTCTCCGCCTTCTCAGTCCGCTGTGATTCTGGAGAAATGAACTGAGTCGTGAAGTCAGGTCTCAACGACAGGGATATGCTCTTGACGTTTATGTTTTTCTGTTATCTTCTGCTGTCACTCAAACGAAAGCGACCCATGTTTTGTAGTCGTGGGTCATTAGTAAGGGCTTGAGACACTTCACTTGAAATTGCTCACTACGAAGTATGAAGTATCCACCATCGACTGTGTGGTTGAGTTGGAATCTACATCTGATGGATTTCTAATCGCGAACAGGCGTTTGGACATCTGCAGTTGTGCTGACATCTGCAGCCACAACACCATCTGCAGCCATAGAATGTATGTTGACTGTGGGAAAATGTTGCGTCAAAGGAAATAAGGTGTGAAAGGAAAGGGATGTTTATAGGGTGTTGGGTTTCGGGGAAGAGCACAGGGACAGGTGGGAAGAGATATACTGTACAGCCTTCAACAGAATGATGAATTACATTTGCGTGGCATTCCTTTCATGCAAAGTCGTGTTACTAGGTAAGTGTACCCAAGAAACCGTAGTGTGGCATATGGATGTTCATAGTTACAGAGATTGAAATTTAGAAAAAGAAATGAAAGAACGATGTTTCTGTTGTAAAACTGTATACCTCGTTGGGGACAGTTTTACCGTAGTATGTTTTTGCAATTTTAGTTGTCAATTTGGGATCTGAAAAATGCTCATCACCATAAATTGGTTGATGAGTCTTTTCCTGAAATGCTATTTGCAACTTTTTCTAAGAAATAATTTATGGCCAAATTGTGCATCCTCATGATTAAAATATAATAATGATCTCTATTAGCTACACGAGTCATCAAATATGATTTGATTTTCATCATTTGAAGTCCTATTAGTAACCGTGCGTAATTGGCAAAAATGCCACACATCTGCCATCATTAAATAATTTCCTATGCACACTTAATCACTGCCGTATTATATTTATTATCATTTGTACAGGGGGATGAATCTCTGGTTCGTCCCCACGCTGCTAGATGTCACCAGTAGTCTGTTGTGGCACGCGTGACTTAATTAGACAATTTCGTAGGGAGACGTTCCTAATCAGCCTGAGTCGCTTATTGGTATTGTAAATCTGCACATGTCACTCGGGAGCCGTTGTCTTACTAAGTGCAGCGTGCATGCATGCCGGAGTCGCGCATCATGTGACAGCTGCCAGTCAGAAACATGACAGTGAAAACATGCGTGTGATGTTATCTCTGCCCGTGTTGCAACTGTCGGCTTGTCGCTCACAGCCACGGTTATGTCTACTTTGCATCGCAGACAGGAACAATGCACTTCTGACGAACGTGTTTACGCCCGCATGCAAATGCGTCACTTTTGCGTTTGCACGGTAGTTAGACGGTATTGATTGGCTGGTCACTTGCGGAGTTCCCCACTTGCTGGTGTCCGCGGCTAGCACACAGCAAGACAGGCAGGAGGGAGGGATCGCATCGAGGCAGTCAGCAGGCACATGCCGCAAGAGGCCATCTCAAGGGAGTAGGCTATTATATGTATCGCATGGACTAGTTGCATTCGTATGTAAGAGGCCAAGGCGTTCTGTTCCGCCATCTGACATTGCTGAGTGAAGGGACGACGGCGTCGACATCACCAAGTTGCTCTATTCATCTCTGTCTCTCTTTGCTGGTCTCAATCTGCTGCGTCGAGGCAAGTCACTTTCTTCTTCTGTGAACTCTATAGTTCACTCTATACTTTGGGCATCACAGATTCAGAACTAATAGAATAAAACACCTCTCTAAGTGTGGCTCTTTCCTTGGTCATTATTCCTATGCACTGAAGATTAGCTGTCTCTTCCATTAGCTAAATGGGTGGAGCATAAGTCGGTACCCTGTAGAGCTGTAAATTCAGTTGAGTGCTTATTTCTTTTGCAAATGTTATTTTTTTAAAGAAAAGTTGACTTTTGTCTTGTCTTATAAACTAATTCAGTTGACCAGTTCTTTCTGTTGCTAATCTAGAATGCCAAGTAGACTTGTGTTCTTGTCTCGTAAACTAATGTAGAGAATGTCGAAAGGTGTGTAACTCATTCAGAATGTTATCGTTAAGGTTTTTGTGCTGTCGTTAACTAAGTGGAATATATGTTTTGTGTTACTGACGCTCAATGAGCTCACATCTGTCTTGACTCTTGGTGATGAAATCTACAGACCGAGACAGCTGTGCTGTGTATGTTGTTGAGACAGCTCCCATGGGGTATATTTACAAATGAAGTCATGGTATCTTCCTATGGATTGAACAAAATAATCACATACATTATTCATCTCATTTTTTTGTAATATACAATAAATAAGAAGGTATTGTGGTCGGTTGCTTCTATCAAGTAATTTAATGGATTAAATATTAATGGTTTGCCGTTTTCTCTGTGAATATGACTTACATGTTGAGTTGGTCTGACAAAATTAGAAACTACTAATCAGGGTGTGATACAGAACATCAGGAAATGTACATTTTCATATTGTGCAATATCAAGTCAGAAACATTTGCTACTTACACGATCGTTGACAAGTGCCATACTTTTGACCAAGTGATTTGTGACAGCTGAATAACTACTTATTCCATTTTGCAATTAAACAGGCACAACATGTTACAAACATATACCATGTCTCACTCTTATACCAGCTGTTGACAGTATTGGGTGCAATATTTTGGCGAGACAGTGTGCATGAAACGTGTACTGTGAACAGTTTGTGTGATGTCGAAATATCCAGTAATCTACACTGCGCTTATGTCGTCAAGCCCAGGACAACGTACTTTGTTGTCGGCTCGGGTAGGAAGTGCTTCTAATGCTATCTCCAGCGTAAAAAGAATGTCGTGTTGAATTGCATGTTGCTTCCTGATACAGCTTAGGCACCAACCCGGGGAAAGGGGATATCAGGGAGTAAACAGTGGGCAGGGAGAGAATACTTTATGTGGGTACAGAGTGGCTGGGGACATGCGCCCCCCTGGACAGTTTGAATTTGTCCATACTGTGCCTGCGTTAACCTGTCATACTCTTTAATCCTTTTCAATATACATCTCCCAGCTATTCTGACATCCCCTCAGACTATATTAATATGATAAGCTCCCCCCCCCCACCGGCAAGTGTCAGGGGTGGGTACATTTGGAGGATTTAACTGAAGGATTAGTAAACATGGGCATGAATACACTTTGAAATGCCCCCACTTAAATGACATGAATCTACGCATCAGTCGAATTGGGGTTTTGGGGTGAGCAGGAAGAGGGTGGAAATTTAGGTTTTTGCTACCTCTCCAGACCCTCCCCCTCTGTATGTCTGCCCCTGGAAAGTGTTGATGATTAGGACCAGGGATCATTGTCCCACTGTGATGGGAGGCAACAGAGAACCGTGTCCCAAGTTCCACAGAGACAAGCTACGGGAAATGGTAGACATGTTGCACATGGCAAAACTACTGCTTGTTGATCTCAGTGACAGCTCCAGATCCCCAGAGCCCAGACGATATTGACTCTGGCCGTCAGATGCTCTGTATGAATATCAATACAATTATTTCATGCTAGAGACAATCAGATTAACATTTGCATTAAAATTAAATAAGTTGTAAATCATTAAATGTCGAAATATGTAAAAAAAAAGGATAACACATGAACTACATTGTATACAAACGGAGCTGACTCGGTCAATGGTAACTATGCCCTGTATGAATATGTACGATTATTTCAGGATAAGAAAACATTCAGTTACCTACTATTCTGTGTTAACATTTAAAAAAGTTTCTAATATGTAAATATGTAAAACAGATTTTAAATAATTCTAAAACACGATATGATCACAGATGGCTATGACACCCTCTCCGCAAATGTGAATATTGGTATTTCCGCTTAAAATATTCTGTTACCAAATTAAATAAGTTTTAAATGTATGTGTAAACAAGTTTTGTTTTAAATTGTGGAGTACATGTTCAGTTAGTGAAAATTGTACAAAAACAGAACTATTTGTGTGGCTGTGATCAATGATGTGAGATTTTTGAGTTGTAAGGAATGCAGAGTTCTGCATGACCTCTGATGATGGTATATATATATATATATATATATATATATATATATATAGTTGAATTTGTGGTATTGGTTGCAGTAGTCAATCCTGGTACACAGTTTCTGGGTTAATTGTAACAGGTGGATTATGTAGGAATCTAGTGCAGGATGCCACAGATATCCTGTATATATATATATATATATATATATATATATATAGTTGAATTTGTGGTATTGGTTGCAGTAGTCAATCCTGGTACACAGTTTCTGGGTTAATTGTAACAGGTGGATTATGTAGGAATCTAGTGCAGGATGCCACAGATATCCTGATTAATGGAGAACGTGATGACAGCTTGTTAAGATATCGTAGGCCGAATATCAACAAAATATTGATTTTGCTAGAAAGTGTTTAATTAACATGTGCTCCAGAGAAATACGGTCAGGAAAATGTTGCTGCATCATTGCAAGTAAATCAAGCATGAAGTCGGGGGATGTACATTTATGCTGTGTTCTCAATGTGCTGGATTGCACGAGTGCACTTTGTAAGCATGTTAACACTACATCAGTTGGATTTTTATTTTATTTATGTTGAGAAGTTTGGAAGCAATAGTAAAATGCAGCGCGGTATAACTCACATTGCCAATGAATTTAGTGCCAGCTGGTGACTTCAAATGAACGAGATAAAACTCAGATGATTACAGCATGATAGAGTAGCAAAGTCCCGCCTGACATTTCACATAACGATACATGATCGATTGACTTCTTATAGCCGCATAGCATTATAAATACATTTTTAATAATAGCGACCAGTGAATGTTACGAAAGGATAACGAGCGTTTGTTAATGAGCACGTGTCCACAGAGTTGTTCACTGTGTGGATGGCATCTTGTAATTCCGATACAACAGAGACTATTGTTGTCAAACGGTATCATTAGCGGCCACAGCCCATAAAGCACAGGCTCTTCTGGTTGTTAAGACTGTGTGGACAGCACAATCAGTGTCCTTCAGTCAATTCCGGCAACAACACAATCAATCAAGACATGCACCGGGCAAAACATGCTAGCGCTACGCGGACACCCATACCTTTGCAATCTTCGCCGCATTTTTATGCTGGGCAGAACGCGATGCCAATTCGACGGCATTGGAATTGACCTATCAAGATTGTAATAACGACTGAAGATTCTTTCATTGAAGGTGAATGTTTCTGTCTCTCAGTTCGTTTTGGTCATCTGTATTTTATCATAGAAAAATGTCCTTAAATACCTGACCATGTTATCTGTTTGTGCAATTTTTTAAATTATTTATGATAACATCCTGGAGAAATCATTATATTATATTCAACTTAGTTGAAATTGAACAATTACAAAACAAATTGGTTTCCTTGGAAATATAGTATAAGGTCAAGATGTGTAAATTTGCATAAGTTACTCGATAGATCCCAGCCAGTCTATTTGATTAATTTAGTTTGTAAATGATGCACCATTCTATAAAACTGATTGCATAATACAGCATGTATAAACTATCATTGTATTCAACCCCTAAAGAATGATATAAACATGTCCATAAAATGATTAACTATCCATCATGTAACTAACGATTTTGCTTCAGCAAAATTGCAACTTTCTTGCTGATGTACTTGAAGCGGTAATTTTGTCCAATACAGCATCCAACTTTGATGTATCAGAGGCGCACAGTGATGGTGATGCATCTGGAATTGCGACGGAAAAACCGCGTTATCCAATTGCAAACAATCCATGGTGAATAAATATGTTTAAACCACAAGCGAATCGTGCAGAAGCCACATTGGCGACGTATTAAAAAACATCAGCCGCGACTGATGTTGGCAGCATTCCCTCAGCACTTATCCCCTTAAATAATCCATTATTTGAGAATACTCCCTCTGCTGCTCAAACGAGCTGGTGGGAATTTGTCGGGATACAAACGCAAAGCACAATTGATTTTCCCACTGGCCGCCTTGATCAAATTTCACCGGCTCAGTGCGGATGCCAGCACACTATTTCTAAGTGTTCCAAGTGATCTTTTCCATCATTTCAGTTACAAGCTTCACGATCTTATTGAGACTTTGAGAATTATGTGATTCAGCCAGACCCCATTGTCACATACCAACTGAAATATTTTCAGCTTGCTGACCATTACCAACTGAAAATCAGTCAGCTGGACCCTGCTGAACATTACCAACTGAACATGATTCAGTTGGACCCCACTGACCATTATCAACTGAAAGCGATTCATTTGGACCCCACTGTGCATTAGTTTACCAACTAAAAGTCAGTCAGCTGGACACTACTGGCCATTATCAACTGAAAATCAAATGATTACAACTGATAGCTGATATATTTGTTGTCTTTTTAAATGAATGTTTTACACTTTATTACAACTTTTTTGAATGAGTGCTAGTTATGTATGTTTGCTTCCTCAGTTGAATGAATTTAGAATTTATGATGCGTTATTATTAAACTGTATACACGATAATTTTTGTGGATATTCATAAGTTTGTCTACAAGAAAAACATAGACAGTATTTGTGAAAAAATATTTAAATCATTTGCAGCTTTTAATAACCATACCATTTTGTCCCAAACCAGGACAATCGGCTGACAAAAGAGCAAACAGCTGCACATCTGAGGTAGAACTGAAGCCTTAAAACTCTGTACATCCAAAACACTATTGTAATTTATAGTGGATCACGGAATTAGCGGCTAAGTGCACATCATTGCCACTTCCTGTGATCACAATTTCACAGTTGTATTTCTCGGAATCGAATTCTTTCATGTATGTGAAGTCACACGAAAACCTGTCCCACGGTGTGTTGACGTGATTGGTCAAACATTGGCATTGTCCCTCATGTTAATTCCGAACACATTTCAAAGCTACACGGCACGTTACTTCTTTGGTTTTTTTCGCGTAGCCCGTTTGAGGTGCGTACTTCAGAACTGGATGTTTTCCAGGAAGCTGTGAATTGCAGGCAGCCTCACAGGAGAGTCAGAATGTGCGGCAACAGATAAAGGTGATGGGTACCTTGATCGACTACACAAGTTCACCTTGTCTCATCAGAGGGTTACTAGATTACCTTCCTTGTCTGACTGGGAGGTCGGGGGTCGGGGGTGGCTCGACCTATATAGCTTTATGTCATCACTAGTAATATGACAATGATCTTTGTTAATGTTTTTCCTCATTATGAAGGGTGAATCGTTACTGTTCAGAATCATTATGATCACCAAGTCAGGGTTTTAACAGAACAGGTTAATTGTGATTACTAATTACACCATCACAGAGATGTTATTTTATCAGTAACAAAAGTGTTTTATCAGTAACACAAATCCTGCAATGTGGTAATAATATTTCTCTATTGTATTAGCTTCAATATTTTAAAAAGTTGCCAGTGTTATTATATTAGTTGGACATAATTTCACCTAAATTATAACAGCACATTGTCAGTAGTCACATATGTCATTTATGACAATCTCAATAGTGACACCTGACAATCTCAGTACATTGTAGTGACACAGGATTCTCTCGTAGTGCTGCAGGACATAGTTGATAATGATGCAGTATTCTGTTGGCAGTGACACAGGATACTGTCGGTAATGACAGGACACTGTCTGTAGTGCGACATGATGCTTTATGTAAATACTATAATGATATAGGACACTGTCAGTATTGACACATGATGCTGTCTGTAATGATGCAGGATATTGTTGGTAGTGACACAGGACACTACTGTTGGTAGTGACATGAGCAAGTAGTGGTAGTGACACAGGACACTACTGTTGGTAGTGACATGGGCAAGTAGTGGTAGTGACACAGGGCACTACTGTTGGTAGTGACATGGGCAAATAATGGTAGTTACACTACTGTTAGTAGTGACATGGGCAAGTACTGTGGTAGTGACACAGGACACTATTGTTGGTAGTGACATGGGCAAGTAGTGGAAGTGACACATGACACTACTGTTGATAGTGACATGGGCAAGTAGTGGTGGTGACACAGGACACTACCGTTGGTAGTGACATGGTCAAGTAGTGGTAGTGACACAGGACACTATTATTGGTAGTGACATGGGCAAATAGTGGTAGTTACACTACTGTTAGTAGTGACATGGGCAAGTACTGTGGTAGTGACACAGGACACTATTGTTGGTAGTGACATGGGCAAGTAGTGGAAGTGACACATGACACTACTGTTGATAGTGACATGGGCAAGTAGTGGTGGTGACACAGGACACTACCGTTGGTAGTGACATGGGCAAGTAGTGGTAGTGACACAGGACACTATTATTGGTAATGACATGGGCAAGTAGTGGTAGTGACACAGGACACTACTGTTGGTAGTGACATGGGCAAGTAGTGGTAGAGACACAGGAGACTACTGTTGGTAGTAACACGGGCAAGTAGTGGAAGTGACACAGGACATTACTGTTGGTAGTGACACGGGCAAGTAGTGGTAGTGACACAGGACACTACTGTTGGTAGTGACATGGGCAAGTAGTGGTAGTGACACAGGACACTACTGTTGTTAGTAACGCAGTACACTATCCATACTGACACAGTAATCTGTTGATAGTGACACAGGAAATTGTCAGTAGCATCACATTGGTAGTAGTGACACATCTTGTTGGTAGTGACATAAGAGGTTGGTGACACTGACACATGATGTTGACTTGGTGACATTCACGAGAGCGTCGCTCGCCTTCAGTACAACTGTTGGCAGCAGCTGACGGGAGATTTATGTGAGATTTATGTGCGACAACGCCGGAGCACGGTCGTCTAATTACAACATTTACATGCACTCCACGCAACATGGGCAAAAACACGGGCCGAAACCTCCCCTGGGATGATGCGTTTTTATAGAAAACTTCATTTAACATTTAGACAAATGCGGTCACACATAGAGATGGCAGCCACTTGTCACATTCTGAGGCCACGGCTAATGGGCTTTGTTTTAGTAGCAGCTTCCCTGTAGAGCCATCGGCATGCATAAATCCAGCCACGTTAGCCGAATTTGTGCTGGTAAAAAGCCGCTTTGTTTGAGATATGGTTGCGGCTGTCGGCATGTAAGTATGATCTATGAGTGGTCAGGGTGGTGAAAGTATTCCACAGGACTCTGTGGGTAAATCAGCACGTGGCTGCGTTGCATTCTGCCTCTGTTTCCTAGTGTAGAGTAAGGCATGTGTGTGTGTAATGAACGTATCACTGTCGAGACGTGGTTTATGGGATAGATGTGTAGCAGTGGACAGTGTTCAACTTAGATAGATGTATTTCTTGGTTCGTATTTGTATGCTAATAAGTGAGTCGCTCCCAGTGGGTGTTATTGTAGCAATAAATAATGTTTTCGTTGTGTAGAATATCAATAAATGTAACTGCTGAAATAATGTTTGTATGATGAATAGGTTTCATGAAGCATGGGACTGTTGAAAATATAATTAATTTGTGCAGTGAAAATGTGCATAATAATGTGTTTGAAACATTTTGTTTGGTAACTGCATTCAAGTAGATCTCACTCAGAAGTCTTGTATTTGTATGAACTTTCTTAGAATTATTGAACTTGGATGATCTGCCCCACAAGTCTTGTATTTAGAATGATCTGCCTCCCGAGTCTTGTGTAGTGTGCCCAGAAATCATGCGTTTGTATGATCTCTCCCAAAGAGAATGATGTTGTGTTTGTATGCTCTGACCTGTCTCACCCTATCCCAGTGTCCGTCTTATCGGATTCTATCTGGGTTAATTAAAAAGAAGTTGAGCCATTGAGATAATAGGGTTTTTCTGAATTAGTTGTTTTTTTGCATCACCTTATTTCCACTTCTGCAAAATTTGCAAACGGTCATAATTTTTTTAAATCTGAAATTAAGCTTGTGTCATTCTGTCACAATATAGGAGCATATTTCTTGGCCACTGTGGACAGCCAGAGTCTTATTGACATGATAAAAGGACTGCTGCATTGGGCTGTGTAGGTCTATATAGTGACAGTCTGGGGCAGGGAGATTGGTCTATCTCCTGCCACCTTTTGACACCTAAAGCCTTATCTATGCAGTGGACTTCACAAGGTGACTGGCATTGATGATGGAGTGCATAACTGGGCCTATCCGCCTGTGTATTTGTATTCAGACAACTGCCAGTTCTGAGCGGATGCCCATTGCCTTATGCCAGACTCACATAACAAAATGAATTTGCTTTGTTGTGGCGGCGAGCCTTTCAAGCCCCACTGTTCTGATTTACTGCTACTGTGGCGCTGGGAATATTGCCACCGCGGCCTGTGAGCAACGAGAGATTTCAGTCACGGAGACAGCAAATAAACGGAGCATTAAGACCGTGATGTATTCGTCTCATCGGCAGAGATGATGGCGCTCGCTTGCAGTTAGAGGAATTAGGATTCGCGGCACCGAGAACAGATGGTCGATTCGTATGCCGCGGCACGCTTTGCACCGACTTCGCACGGGACGCACACCGTTAACAAACTGTTGAATCAGGGCGGGGAAAAAGGGTTGACCGTAAGGAGGCATTTAAGTGTCGTTTTGTCTTCGTCGCGAGATAAGCCCACGATTTGTATTGATTTCTCACCGGTGGTTGTTCTTTCAAAGCAGAGCATTTGGGGAAATAACAGATTAATAGTTTCAAAAGAATTACCCACTGACACATTGTGATAGGTTGGTGGTTATCTACAGGGTCTAATCTACAGAAGGCTTCTGTGATTTATTCCCTGCTGCACTGTCAGTGACCTATTGCATCAGAACTCTGATTAGCATTGCCGATGGCACAGACCACAGGGAATAGTTTTACTATTGCATAGTAATCCAACACTTAGTATTATTCATGCCATTACTTCAGTATTATCTACTGTGTGCCGCATAATAATAGCATTGCTAATATTCGCTTTCCGCATATGAAGCAAATATATCAACTGTATGCGATGACGATTAATGTATTTAAGATGATCTGTTAAGATTAAGGTTTAATCTCAGTGTCATTTGCAATCAAAAGCAGACATTTCCAATCAGACCTTCCACCACAGTAGAAATGAAGATCAAGGTAGCTATTTGCTTTTAACCGTTCCGATGCACTTGGTGCCAAACAAGCCATTTGTCCTGAAGCCATATCATTCTAGTTCATTTGATCTTATCGGTTTATAGAGTGAATTTATAGAATTTGTCCCTTATCAACTACAATGGCACACAATTATGACTCATAGGTGTCGTAATCTACTAGAATTTAACTTTGAAAAGTCAACTTTCCCATTGAAAATATTTTGCATATTCTAGAAATCTGCTCTGGCAGATACCGGGTAGGTGACAATACCAGCCTGTAGTTGTCATAGTTTGGATTTCAGTAGAGTGCCAGTGTGGACACATTTCCTCAATCTGGTGCCATTTCATAAATACAGTTGAACATGTTCAAAACTCACAAGTTCTGTAAGACCAGCAGATTAAAACCAAAAAATGGAGAAAACTCATGGATACATTCTAGGAGCAGGCATATTTTTCTTTTCTAAAGTTAACAGCTATGAAGGAACATAAGACAAGTTTTTTTAGATATGACCAGAAAAATCCGTGTTTGTTTTTGATAACAACTCACTTTGTCTTCAGAATACTGTTGAGACGACACAAGAGACCAAAGCGAAAGTGACTTATTGCAAATGCCACATATTCAGAGATATCACCCAGATTTGATTCGCATATGTATGCTTATGAAACCCTTCATAAGTGCATATTGAGTAAAGATGGATTGCCACATTATAGCTGAACCACCCACTTCAGCCATTTGATTTGCTGTATGTTTTGGTGTTATGTAATGAACGTTTTCATTGGTAGGACGATGGGCCAATGAGAAGATGCGTTTGAAAATGAGGCGAGCTGTCATCACCGTGCTTGGTGGCTGCTTCCTGCTCGTCACTCTCTTCCTCAGTGGCAGCAAGTGGTCGTCCTGCACTGATGTCAACCGACTTGACAACAACTTCTACAGGTGTGTAGGTAGAAACTGGAAACAGCGACGGGCAGAGATAATGACGGGGAACGAAAATAATAATACTTAGGTAATTTCTATTGCACCCAAATCCTTACAAACCAAACTCAGAGGTGCATCCGTATCCGGAGTACAACAAGTTTGATCGATCTCAGAGTCAGTAAACAATTCCAGTTGTCGTCAGATTGATTGATATGCCAGGGAGCTATGGTGGATAGGCAAGGTTGTAGAGGTATAACAGGGAAGTACGAGAAAAGAACTTTACATGATGTTTTGTTTCATGAAATCAAGCAAACTAACAAATAATGTATTTTGATGGGATATGAGATATTTTAATAAATATTTACTTGTTTTTAATAATTATAATCTAAATGATTTCTTTGTCAGTAAATTTTATGCACACAATCACAAATGAGGTTTCCTATAGTATTATGCAAATTAATTTGTTATGATGTTAATTTGATGACAGTTTTATTATGTTGATGCAAGTTATTAATGGCAGTAACACATTAATAATTGTTCCAAGTTGCTCCACATTCCTTGAGTGTGTAAAACATCTATCTACATGTAATATGAAACATGAACTTATAAATCGGTGAAAAACCTTGATGGATTGGTAACTTTTGGAGATAACTGTGGTTTTACTTATCTTCTGAGGGATTGTAGATTAATTCCAGATAGTTTTTTCGATGCAAGAGTTCTCTCCCTGCTAGTGACGTGAAGTCAGAGATGAAAGACGTGAAGTAGAAATGGCTGTGAAGTGTTTGATGATATTATGTTTATTTGATATGGCGTCACATCCACATCCAGTACTGTTTGTGGCGCCTCACAACGTCTCAAAACACATGAAGTGGTAGAGCTGCAGTAAATAACAAAATAAACATGTGAATATATATTATTTAGTATTCTTGCAGCAATAAGAATTAAATAACAAATAAATACATATTAAATTATGTTGAATGTCTAAATAAAGAAGTAAATAATTATATAACAATAATGCTAATATATATACTATTATATATATATATATATATATATATATATATATATATATATACATTATATATATATATATATATATATATATATATATATATATATATATATATATATATATAATAATTAATATAATAATAAATAATGTAGTAAACATTTAATATAAAATGGCATACATGATGAATCTTGAATAATGCTGGAACATTTACAGGGATGGAGCTCCCCATCCAGATGGCTCCAAGCTGACGAGATTGTCAACACAAGCAGTAGATCTCACAAAGAACTCGATTCCATACGAGGAGTTGGACTGCGTCATCAACGGGGAGTACACTGTGGGGTGTCGCAGGGAGGGTGATGACGTCTATTTACCCTTCAGCTTCATCTCCAAGTACTTTGAGGTAAGGTTCCAAATGAGACCCCCACGACAATCGAAGCAGCTGAACTCTGCATGAAGGTTAATTTACCCAGCAACCGGAGACTTACAGCAGCTAATAGTGGCATATCTCGTTTTTCATAGAAAACGAATTTATTTATTTTTCACCTTGTGGGGGCAAAATTCCTTGAGAATTCCGTTGTCAGTTGTCACAGATGGGATCACAGATTTGGTTTACGAAGTGCGCATTCCAAGTGCATCTCTTTATGAGGCTTTTTTCTTGTCAAAGCAAACCAGCAAGCAAGAGGCAAAAACATATGTAAACGTTTGGCGTACTTTTATTGGTCAGCATTATGTTGTCATTCAGGATTTCTTGGTTGCATCACATCAGTTGCAACTTGCATGGTCAGTGGATCAACACAAAATGTCATGTGATAACATTATGCAAGTACAGTGCCAGTGCATATGATGTGATGTCATCTACAACAGTAAAAACAGCAGAATTAATTCCAGTGATATTTCCTACCTCCCTGGTTCTTTTCATCTTACCAGCGGACTATTTTTAGTTAATTCAATTTGTACAAGATACGAAATGTAAATGAACGCGCCATATGTGTGGTGTGTGTGTGTGTGTGTGTGTGCGCACGTTTTTCTTACGTATAATGAATTTCTATTGATCCACGCGTGATAAAACAGCAGCCGGTTGGAGCCTAACATGTTGTGTTTGATGTATCGTCGATGGCATGGGCACCCGTCAAAGTTTACTGAGTTGAGCATCACAGTGAATGACGCAATGGTGGTGGCTGGGTTATACGGGTCTCCTAATGCAATGGCAACCAACTGTGGCATGGACTTTTAAGAGAAATCTAATGAATATGACTCCTCGGGGGGCTGCTTGGCTCTCTCTGTGGGATCGTCCAATCCCTGCAGTTGCCTGCTGTCTAGGCAGTTAACAATGGGAGAGGTGACACCAGCGCCTTGGGAGGATAACACTCAAAGACAGCATGCACGCATGCACGCACGCACCCACGCACGCATGCACGTACGCACACACCTGTTGTAACCAGTGTGTTGTCGGTGTCTTTCTGCTTTAATTAGCCATCATCAAGGAGTGCTAATGAGGCTTCGTTTCCCGTCGTTTATGGTCTGTCTGTGAGTGACTGTTCATCTGCAGGCTCAAACAAGATATCTTTCGTGGTATGGGGAAGTTAACATATTATTATTGTCCAGAGGCCTCAAGCTTTCGTGTTGGACCCGAGTTGGGGGAGATCACATCCCGTCTCGTTTCCCACCTATTTTGGGGTCCAACCACACAAATATGTTTGAATTAACCTCCCTCTAGTCCCACCTGTTTAGTTTACTTCCCACCTACCAATCACCCACATCCAGTTTGCAGTCTCACACCTTCATTATTAACACCGTAAACAATTATAAGTCTAGCTGTTATCACGATTGCAATTAACATAGTTTGTTCTTGAAAAATCATGTGTTCAACCAGGGTTGATTTTTTTGGTAGTTCAAGAACATCTTAGAAAAAATTGACATTTAAAATGTGGGGTTTGGTCATAATTATACAAATTCTACTAGACTTCTTTTGTATCCCCTTACAAGTGCTGCCACCTTGTGAATGTGAAATATGTATAATTGCAATATGGTACACCAGATGGCAGCAGCTATCGGATATGGTCAAATAGCCTGGATATGTACCGACCTAGCATAGGTCGGTACTCAGGCTATTTGTCCGGATACATTTCTTGAGGGAGTTCAATTCAAATTTGCGCAATTGGCAAAATTGAGATGGACAAACTGGCGGTTGGACGTGAGTTCGTGAATTTTAGAACTTTATCGGCAGCTATTGCGCAATTTGAAAATAGTAATTTTGTACAGTTTTATAAAAGAGATAGTGGAACAGTCGAGGAAGATATCCTACAGAAAGAATGAAATTATTGATTTCATATAATTGTGCGTGCGTGCGTGCGTGCGTGCGTGCGTGCGTGCGTGCGTGCGTGCGTGCGTGCGTGCGTGCGTAACAGCAAACAAAGATTACGTGTTATTTTGGTCTTGGTATTATGCCATATTTGAAAAAAGGGAAATTGCCAAGTAACATAAAACAAACCTACAAATGTGGGTGTGGCTCCCATCTGTACCAAGTGTTATGTGATTGACATATATACCAGCAGCATCATTTGTCTGTGTCTACTACAAACATGACAGCAAATTGAACGCATGAATCAAAACTTGCCGTATTTTACAATTTAAACAATTTCTTAACCTATAGTATAGCACTTAGACTGTTTGATTCAATTTGTGCAAACATGATTTTATGGCTTAAAAGGTTGAATTTTGGCGAAATACCATGGTTATATTATTGCCAAACATGCGTTCATGAGAAGGTAGAAGTACCCACGTCATCCATGTTGCATCTAATGATCTTTCATCTGTCCAATTATACAGTGTATGCTCGATGTCGGGCTATTTGTCCATATTTATCTGGACAAATAATCCATACGCAAACATGGGCTATTTGTCCGAATCGATCTCGGGCTATTTGTATGTATTTATCCAGTCAAATAGGGTACACGCAAACATGAGCTATTTGTCTGTATCCCGATGAATAGTTCCCCAGGCTATTTGACCATATCTGGTCAAATAGGTACACCCTTAATATATTCCTGTGCTCCACCGTGGGTATCTTGTTTGTTTTTGGAAACTGACAGTAGTTGTTATAGTAACACTTGTCCCAATAATGACAGGTGAGATCATGCCGGTGGTCGTGCATATTCTGTTTTCCAAACATCATGTTTAACCCTGGCCACAATTTGCCCAAACATGTCTTAACTTGAAAGAAGTTTAATTGATTGGATAATAAGACTTTCACGGCTGGAAAAGTCATTATGTCATATGATACTGAAACCAGCGTAATTCATGATTTTACACTGTAGTCATGTGTGAGCCAGAGAGCCATGGGAATTCATGAAATTTAGATACAAAGATGTGTTTGATCCAAAACATGGTTTATTGCTGTAGTCATTTATTATTATTATTAATTAACCGCATTCTCTCTCTCTCCTCTCTCTCTCTCTCTCTCTCTCTCTCTCTCTCTCTCTCTCTCTCTCTCTCTCTCTCTCTCTCTCTCTCTCTCTCTCTCTCTCTCTCTCTCTCTCTCTCTCTCTCTCTCTCTCTCTCTCTCTCTCTCTCTCTCTCTCCTCTCTCTCTCCTCTCTCTCTCTCTCTCTCTCTCTCTCTCTCTCTCTCTCTCTCTCTCTCCTCTCTCTCTCTCTCTCTCTCTCTCTCTCTCTCTCTCTCTCTCTCTCTCCTTCGCTATCGCTATCGCTACTACATAGCTTATATCTAGTTCAGTTGTGTACAATAATGATTTAGCTATACATATTCAAATGTTTATCATGTTTAACTACTATTGTCAACACCACTGAACAGAGTTTTACTTTGGATTTTAGTATCTAAATAAAGTTTATTATTACACTCTGTGTTACCTTCCTGCAGGTGTATGGCAAACTGGTCCAGAACGGGGATGACACGAGGTTTGAGTGGAGTCACAGCTACTCCCACGTGTATGTCCCCGACGGAACCTACTCACCCACGGGAATCTTCATGTCCTTCGAGCACTACAATGTTGAGAAGAGGGACCGTGTCAAATGTATCAGTGCCATCGAAGGTGGGTCTTGTTTCCTTGTGAAAAACATGTAACATCGCTACTTAGTCACAGTAGTGTTGTCTTTGCTGGTCACTTGTTACAGCAGTGTTGTCTTTGCTGGTCACTTGTTACAGCAGTGTTGTCTTTGCTGGTCACTTGTTACAGCAGTGTTGTCTTTGCTGGTCAATTGTTACAGCAGTGTTGTCTTTGCTGGTCAATTGTTACAGCAGTGTTGTCTTTGCTGGTCACTTGTTACAGCAGTGTTGTCTTTGCTGGTCAATTGTTACAGCAGTGTTGTCTTTGCTGGTCAATTGTTACAGCAGTGTTGTCTTTGCTGGTCACTTGTTACAGCAGTGTTGTCTTTGCTGGTCACTTGTTACAGCAGTGTTGTCTTTGCTGGTCAATTGTTACAGCAGTGTTGTCTTTGCTGGTCACTTGTTACAGCAGTGTTGTCTTTGCTGGTCACTTGTTACAGCAGTGTTGTCTTTGCTGGTCACTTGTTACAGCAGTGTTGTCTTTGCTGGTCACTTGTTACAGCAGTGTTGTCTTTGCTGGTCAATTGTTACAGCAGTGTTGTCTTTGCTGGTCACTTGTTACAGCAGTGTTGTCTTTGCTGGTCAATTGTTACAGCAGTGTTGTCTTTGCTGGTCACTTGTTACAGCAGTGTTGTCTTTGCTGGTCAATTGTTACAGCAGTGTTGTCTTTGCTGGTCAATTGTTACAGCAGTGTTGTCTTTGCTGGTCACTTGTTACAGCAGTGTTGTCTTTGCTGGTCAATTGTTACAGCAGTGTTGTCTTTGCTGGTCAATTGTTACAGCAGTGTTGTCTTTGCTGGTCACTTGTTACAGCAGTGTTGTCTTTGCTGGTCACTTGTTACAGCAGTGTTGTCTTTGCTGGTCAATTGTTACAGCAGTGTTGTCTTTGCTGGTCACTTGTTACAGCAGTGTTGTCTTTGCTGGTCACTTGTACAGAGTGTTGTCTTGTGGTCAAATGTACATGCAGGGTGGTCTTGTGTCACTTGTAAAAACATGTTCTTCGTACTTGTTACAGCAGTGTTGTCTTTGCTGGTCAATTGTTACAGCAGTGTTGTCTTTGCTGGTCAATTGTTACAGCAGTGTTGTCTTTGCTGGTCACTTGTTACAGCAGTGTTGTCTTTGCTGGTCACTTGTTACAGCAGTGTTGTCTTTGCTGGTCACTTGTTACAGCAGTGTTGTCTTTGCTGGTCAATTGTTACAGCAGTGTTGTCTTTGCTGGTCACTTGTTACAGCAGTGTTGTCTTTGCTGGTCACTTGTTACAGCAGTGTTGTCTTTGCTGGTCAATTGTTACAGCAGTGTTGTCTTTGCTGGTCACTTGTTACAGCAGTGTTGTCTTTGCTGGTCACTTGTTACAGCAGTGTTGTCTTTGCTGGTCAATTGTTACAACAGCATTTTCGTCATCTAAAGAATTGTGATTTATATGTAAAAACATAAAAATTGATTTATTTAAAAAAAAAAAATTGATTGTATCTTACAAACGATTGTTAAGATATCAGCCGTGCTAATAATTAATGTATTTTATATAAAGTAAACTAGTAATGGTCAGGTGTTGTGCTGCATGGTGCACCAAGTACTTCAGGCTGTTCAGAGCATTTGATACTACACAGTGGCAGACCTATTCAGTGAAATACCATCTCCACTAGCCACATTGCAGCAACTGAGCCAGGTCTATCTAGCCAGGGACTAATGTAAACAGTAGGATGAACCTAGTGAGTAGTCCACACAGATGACTAAAACTGATCAACGATAGTAACTTTTCTTTAAATCCAGACCATCTTTATTAAAAGTTTGATGGTCTGGAGCCTAGACTAACATGCCTCAAAATAATTCTCTATAGTTTACATGCAAACTTAATCAACTCACATTACCTTTACATAAAATGCGTTAAATAATGTATAACATGTCACATAAATAAAAATAACTTGCGTTGATGTATTTTGCATTTGTTGTATTATTTAGTTTTCTAATCTACATGTGTGACCGATGTGTTCCAGGGGTGCCTATTTCCACCCAGTGGGGCGCCCATGGGTACTACTACCCCATCCAGATTGCCCAGTACGGACTCAGTCACTTCAGCAAGTTTCTCACTGAGAAGCCGCGGTCATCCATTGTGATAGAAGACGCTGAGGACGACAGAGCCGCTGACCAGTGGGCAGTGGTGGGTCAACGGGGTACGGTCAGCAGCGTCATTGACCGACACAGAAACACACACGTCATTGAGTTTGACACGTCAGGTTTGTAATATTGATGATAAGAAATGTAGTTTTATGCTAAGGTTGAAAGTAGAGCAGTGTATGCAACAATTGATTAAAGTGCTTATGAATAAATGCAATAATGTTAACAAGTAAAATAAATTAGAATGACGTTGACTTTGTTATATAAAATTGTACTAGAGAAACTAAATTGCAATGTATAAAAAATATCTACTAACGTTGGCAATTAAACAAACAAATACATATTGTACTGGAACAGAGTAGTTACATTCAAATAAGTTGGCATAAAGTAACTTTGGATCTATTTAGAAATCCTAATAGTTATGATTTCCATTAAATGCCATAGAAATCAACCTGATCCTGTCTTCATATACCATGTTGTTGACAAACTCACATCCTGCCAGAAGTCAGTGTACAACAGGGCTTTATGCAGGATAAAATTATTGCCAGTCACACATGTTTTGGTTGTCACATGGATGTTAACTGTTAAGCCAGTTTACAAACTTTTAAATGGGTCTGATGACCTGAAATGGACTACAAACTCACATGTGACACCATATTCACTCACTTGCAAGGCATAACTAACAATATCTATGGTTTTGGAAGAGCTTTTTTTGCTCCTTCATTTTTTTACCCGTCCACCATATTTCTATCCGTCCATATTCATTTTTACTCGTCTAAATGTTGGGTGGACGGGTCTCTACATAAAGCTATGGTGTACACTATAGAGGGTATTGTTAAAAAAGTATGCCAGTAAATCTGCCAAAAATATTTGTTATGAGATTAAGCCATCCGAATAGGGGTTAGCAGTTCAGAATCTTCGACAGTTTATTCCAGTACCATATACAGTGACCTTATCTAGTCCAAGCTATGATTTCTCTGCTGTCGGCAATTGCAGGACAGTGGTGCCATCTGGTGAATGCTAGCAAAGTTAACCAAACTGCATAAGACAGATAACATACAGTTAGTAAATCTTATTATACATTTGTTTATGTTGTATGAGTAAAGCAGCCATACAATACAAGGATGTGCATATTTCTATTTTATGTAATTCAAAAACATGGTCTCACAAGTGTTACTGCTGTATTGCATATATTTGCTCTGCCCAAATGTACGAACTGTTTTGCATGGATTAAAATGGGTAATATTTAAATCAGTAAAAGTTAAATTGTTCAAGTTAACATATCATGGGTCAAGCGTAAACATGCTGTTGGTAGACCATTAATACACCACTAACACACCATGCTAACACACTAAGATCCGACATTAGCACAGTATGACTTTGCCATTGATGTGCTGTCACTAGTCAACCGTGACCAGTCTCACATGGTGCTCTTGTTCTTGTAGATTCCATCCACAACCCTGGCATCGTTCACCAGCTGGAGAACATCATCTTTGGCTTCCTCTTCTTCGATATCCGGTTTGAAAACAATGGCAGTGTGACGGTTGCCATGGAGATGAAGGGTCGGCCGAACCGGCTCTTCTACCTGCACTACATATGCTCCGAGAACGTACTCGCAGTCAGCGAAGACAACGTCTACTATGGCATCGGTCTTCGGCGTACGTGGGGTCGTGTCACACGTGACCTCATGGTCGACGCACAGAAGGGCATCATGATGCAGCTGGGGAAGAAATTCCGCGGCAGTCGACTCGTTCCGCTTCGTGTCATCAGCGTGTCCGTTCGTGGTCACGGTTGGATTGACAATATCACATTTGCCAGTAGCGCCCATCTCGAACAGATGTACGACGCAGCCGATTGGTTCGTGCGTCACCAGGACAACAAGGGTGGCTGGCCAATCATGGTCACGCGCAAGTTGGCGCTAGGCCGTCTTGAACTGCCACCAGGGTGGTATTCGGCCATGGCCCAGGGCCAGGCGATATCGTTACTTGTACGCGCGTACGATCGGACAAAAATCCGTGCGTACTTAGACTGCGCTCTGAGAGCGACAAAAATTTACAACATTCCAAGCAGTGAGGGGGGTGTGCGGGCGATGTTCGCCGATAAATATCCGTGGTACGAGGAATATCCAACAGTGCCGAGTTCTTTTGTGCTCAACGGATTTATATATTCGCTGATTGGTCTGTACGACCTAAAGACAGTGGCGCCGCCAGAGGAGGCGAGAGACACCGAAAGCCTTTATAGTACGGGTATATCATCGCTGAAGGCTTTGCTGCCGTTGTTCGACACGGGGTCAGGGTCGGTGTACGACCTTCGACATTTCACACTTGCCATGTCACCAAACCTTGCTCGCTGGGACTATCACACGACTCACATCAACCAGCTTCTGCTGCTGAGCACGATCGAAGACGATCCAGTGTTTGAGGCAGTTGCGAATCGATGGATTGGTTATATGAAGGGAAAGCGGGCAGCACATAATTAAGTTTATTTATTACAGACAGTTTGTTATGTCTCGGTTGTGTGGGATTCAGGTCCAATGTTTCTTCTATGCAGGTATTGCGGCTCAGTCGTCAAAACTGGGTGCCATAGGTGGTGGACTTAATTTTAGTGGTGCAATGTGTCGATGGTAGAAACAGTGTTGACTAGACAAATCATAATTGGACGTGGGAAACAATAGTTTGCATGTTGATTTAGGGTCTTTCCAATCACAATGAATTATTATATATAAAAGCTATGGCAAAAATCGATTAACATTACATAGAGCACATTTCTGTACTTTTCCAGTGCAAGTTTATGACCCTTGCTTGACCTATTTTATAGCAAATCACAGTGTGATGTATGAAAAACACCAAACGTTTTGACAAAGTTTTCTGTGTGAGCCCCATGAAATAGAAAATTCATTTTCATGTGACAACACTTAAAAGTGTAGATGTGATTCAATTTCTGCATCCAAACCATTTCAGTCTGTTGTTCACCAGGGTGACACCATAAGTTAAGGTAGGGAAACGAGTGGTGTATTTAACGGAAAAACATCTTGCTAACAGTTACAGTTTACATGTGGCAGCATTATTTTGAAATGGTGTAAATCGAATGAGACATCCTTTTGCAAAAGCAGGTTTGTACAACCCAATTCAGCTGTGCTTTTACAATGGTGAATGAATACCCAGCTATTTTTACATGAATCAGAATGTCGTTGTTCATATTCTATAATGGCATTTCATTAGCACAATTCTACTGCTATCCTAGAACTGTTGGCCTGCCAACTACTCTATATATTAGCCTTCTCCGTAATGTTGAAATGTCTGAAGAACGACGAACGTTCATCAGTGTCTATTTATAAACGTGCTCCAATGAGTTATTTTGTAAATTGCATTGTACAGAAACTGAGAAAGTTGATATACTGTTTTTTCCCCGCTGTATTCATATGCCTGTTTACCCTGTGATATGTAGCGGTGATATAATGTGGTGTATCATCTTCACTGGTTGTCATGGAAACACCTAAACATATGCTGGCTAAAGTGTGGTTTACACAAGTGATTAGTACTCCATCAGGTCAGAAGACTGTGCACAGCTAAGTTGTAGAGATACATACGCGACACGTCTGTAGACGCTGTGACATAGACTCTCTCTCATGCGACTTCTATTTGAGCTTTGGTTAATTGTTATGATGAAAGTATATCTGGTGTTGACAATTTTTTTCCCCACTGCATAGTGACCAAATGTCGACCGAATTGGAACCAACCATAACTGTAACAAATAGGATTGTTAATCACTCATAAACAGACCTGTTGGGCAGCAACATTTGAACTCAATTACCAATATGGATTACATTCGGTGGTAACATAGCTTTGTATCACTCTTTATTGATATTAAAATTAGTGATAGTTGCATTTCAAAATAAAATATACTGCTGATAAATGTGATATTAATGCAGGGGTAAGTCAGATTTTAAATTCAGAGACATTGGTACAAGATTCAGTGATGTTCATGTAAAGCAGAATTAAAATGAACATTTGTTTTGTTTTCTGGACATTTGCTGGAATTTTTTAAAGATTCAAAATAACCGCAGGGACTGTCAAATGGTTGTGCTATACACACGTATTTTGCAGCAAGTCTCACTAATAATATTGTGTCAGCTGAAATAATAACTTTCAACTGTGGCATTGTATGCACACATCTGTGTAAATATATGCTTGTGTTTATGTACATAATGATGTGTAATTATATGCATGTATCGGTTGTGTAAATGAAAAGGCTCTGGAAATGTGTGTACTGTCTGTAATGATAATGCAAACAACTCTGTCCATTATTAAAATATCAAAATAGTTGTTAATCAAACATAAAAACTTTGTAACGTAATCAATCAAAACAGTTTGGTAATTTATATGGCATTACTACACCAACTACAGAATACCTTTGAATGATCTAATGCTATTCAGGTTATTATGTTTGGAGCAGCATGGGGCGTTTATCACCATCATTCAAGTGTGTTGAGTCAACAATTTCTTCTCAAGAATAATGCTAACTTAATTACTACATCAATGTTATTACTATGCACAATGCAGGAATCAAAACAGTCTACCTAGGTGTGTCAGATGCCTCACTGGAGTTGAGATGGAGAGAAGGAGCTCTTCATTCAAAATGAGTTATGAGATGAATCAATACATTTATTTTTGAAAGGTAATTGTTCAAGCAATTAGCTCTACATGAAACAATCATGATTACAATGATATCGACATGTAAGATCTGCTCAAATGCAAAATACAAGTAACATTCTAGCCGAAACACACAAGCTATATGTCGTACAGTAAATTGTAAATATTTGAAATAACTTTTTATTTTAGCAAACCACACTAACATTGTGTATTTTCTGTTTGGTCTGTCCTTCACAAGTTGTATGCCAGCAGAACAAAATAAGCTGCAATCTTTATTTTATATATTATAGAATATTATTTAAATTCTTGTTATTTCAATCAGTTATTCGCATAAGATGTAAATTTGTAAATGCAATGTCCAATGGTGGCGTGAATATGGTTTTTATTGAGGATGGTTGTTCACATATACTGCTATATATATGATGTTTGCATGAATATTCTTTATAAGAGGTGTGTATATTTCTTTAGAATTGTTAACATACAGAATAAATGATGACTGGTTGTTTATTTGTGAAGGAATAAATTACCCTTATTTAAAGAAAATAATTGTTCTTGTCAGTAATTGTGCACACACGTGTACATGTGATTATACATAGTTCATTACAAACTGAATTAAATTGTTAAAATATATCGAGTATATGAATTTAAATGATAAGGAGTGTTTGCACTCAGCCAACAGATGTATTTAGCTCTGGGATCTAAAAGTGAGGTTTTGTAGCGCGGTGTACGGTCCATCAGACAGTTCAAAATCAAACACCATTTTAATTTCTCCTCTCTCTCCCCCTCTCTCCCTCTCTCCTCTCTCATCTCCTCCTCTCTCTCTCTCCCTCCCTCCCTCAATCTCTCCCTCTCTCTCTCTCTCTCTTCTTCTCTTCTCTCCTCTTCTTTTATTTCTCTCTCTCTCTCTCTCTCTCTCTCTCTCTCTCTCTCTCTCTCTCTCTCTCTCCTCTCTCTCTCTCTCTCTCTCTCTCTCTCTCTCTCTCTCTCTCTCTCTCTCTCTCTCTCTCTCTCTCTCTCTCTCTCTCTCTCTCTCTCTCTCTCTCTCTCTCTCTCTTCTCTCTCTTCTCTCTCTCTTCTCTCTCTCTCTCTCTCTCTCTCTCTCTCTCTCTCTCTCTCTCTCTCTCTCTCTCTCTCTCTCTCTCTCTCTCTCTCTCTCTCTCTCTCTCTCTCTCTCTCTCTCTCTCTCTCTCTCTCTCTCTCTCTCTCTCTCTCTCTCTCTCTCTCTCTCTCTCTCTCTCTCTCTCTCTCTCTCTCTCTCTCTCTCTCTCTCTCTCTCTCTCTCTTCTCTCTCTGTCTCTCTCTCTCTCTCTCTCTCTCTCTGTCTCTCTCTGTCTCTCTCTGTCTCTCCTTCCTCTCTCTCTCTCTCTCTCTCTCTCTCTCTCTCTCTCTCTCAACTCATTCATTCTCTCCATGATATGGAACCGAATTCCTATTACCATCCAACAAAAAAGCAACATATAAAAGTGTTGCAGTATCGGTAAAACCAATTGTTGGATTACAACATATTAATTTTATTTAAGAAATAAATACAATGATTTATATCGACGCAAATCAGCTAGTGCATCTATTTAATTACATATCAAATATGTTCCCAAATAATGTTTTGATTAACGATAAATGGATTATCTATGTAATTATATTCACAGTAGAACGACGCTAACATATATGCATAATGATGATTTTTGTCTTCCGTATGCGTGCTGGTTTGACTATGCAAGTTAATTAGCAATATTGAAAGTCGACACTGTACCATATAGCAATATATGTAATGTACTACCAACAGTTGCCGTTCTAAATACAACAATAGCATTACACACATTGTCTACCTTCAAGCAATTGTCTGCCGCAGTCGTCGCTCGTTTTGGTGTCTAATTGTATATCGCAATGTCTGATGACTTCCAAACTGCAACATGTGCAGCTCATTCGACACCAACTGTCAAACCACGTAGAGCGTCAAATGTGTATCATTTGCTGAATATCATACGATACAGTGCACCCAACCCCACACGAACCATACATAAACACGTGAAGTTGGTCTTGTACTGAAAACCAGCAGAACTGCATTTCGACTACAACTGCACTTCGACGAATCCATGCTTTCGATCGAACGCTTAAGTCATTTCTTTGTAGCAACTGTCAGGTGCAACGCGACAGAGGTTGCTAGTTAAACGTTGTCAATCTGTGCGTTCTGGCGCGGGACCAAGAACATACCATTGTCGGAGGCCGCTCGTTAGGCTAAGAATGTCCACGGCAGTGAAACATTGCATTGTCTGACAATGAAACATGACAATGAAACATGACAGGTATTACCCACGGACAAAACAAGCTTGCCTTGAATAGCACAAGTAGCTTCGCTGTTCGTGTTGAATGTGCAAATACTCATGCCCGTACCGAATTGCGGCTTAATTACCATGACGGGAGGGGTGAAAAGGATTGGTGGATGAAAATATGGATGAAGAGAGGTGTAGAGGGATTGTGACAAGGGAAACGGTAGAGGATAAAGGAAATAAGGAAGCGGGAGAAAGATATGGGGAGGGGCGGCCAGGAAGGAAGGAAGGGAAATAGAAAATATTGAGTATTTTATTAAAGGAAAGGATGGGAGAAAGGTAAATCAGAAGGGAGACAGACAGCCAGGTCACTCACCAACTTGTTCACTGTGACACGTTGTGCATCAGTATGAAAAAGGATTGCAGCGCCACTCATCTATGTATTTCTTTCATCTATTTCCTAAAATGCACAAGGAACAGTTTAAATATTAATCGTATTGGTATTCTACATACGGGATTAGATAGCTGGGTGATTTTAGCAGTAACAAACATTGTTCTGATGATGCAGTGAGGGGGTGGAGGGAGGGAAGGAGGGAGTAAGGAAAGAGAGGGACAGAGGAGACTGAGGGGAGAGATTAAAGTGAGACAAAAAGAGAGTGCTTTTGTGTGTAAGCGATTGTGTTATGTGGATATAAGCTGCAGAGAGTCCAAAACGTTGCAGCTCGCGTTGTGGTCAAAGCCAGTCGCTACGATCATATAACATCCACCCTAGATTCTCTACATTGGCTTCCCGTGCGCTACCGTATCGAGTACAAGGTCGTACTGACACCGTTCAACGCCGCTGCTCCTCGTCTATGGAACGATCTTCCACATCATATGTGCCAAAGTGACTCTTCACACCAGATTAAAACACGTGTGTGTGTGTGTGTGTGTGTGTGTGTGTGTGTGTGTGTGTGTGTGTGTGTGTGTGTGTGGTATGCGTGCGTGCGTGCGTGTGTGCGTATGCAAATAGGTTAATAATATAAAAGAAATTAATGCGAAAACTAAATTCACGATACGACGTTCCAACTACCCAGTGGTAAAGCGACTAGATAAATTGCTTTGGTTACGTTCAATTTTACCTTAGTATAGTTACAGGGCTACTGTTTAGTTGCTTTCTTGTGTTGTTATATTAATAGCCATCAGCCATCACGCGCACTGAGAGTGATATTTCCGTTGCCCTCTTTCATCATGGGCTGCTGCCAACTGGGTGCTTACCGCCTACGACAGAAGTGGAAGATTTTTCCTCTTTTAATAACTTCCTCTTTGATTGGTGGCAAATGTCTTTGCAAAAGTGTAAAACTGAGAAGGGAAATTTTACACTCGCATCCCTATATCATCTGTACTTTGTCACTCTATGAAACAGGCAGTTAATCGCTGTGAAAGCTGTGGATATATGCGCTATATTAAATAAAGATTATTATTATATTATTCGGATGTTGCCATCTGACATTACTGATGGCTACCCGGCACTGCGGAAAACAAATATACCCGTGCTATAGACGTTCTGGTGACAACATACAGATTCATTGATAGAAATATGGGTTATGAGTGCTACACATCTATGGGCACGGGTGTGTTTGGTGCATACCGAAATGTTCGTTTGAATCCGTATGTAATTGTACGCTAGTTCACAAACTACAACTGCCTGTAGAACTATGGGTTCTGTAATGTGCGTTACCAGTTTTTGATGTGTTATGTGCTAACTGCGTGTGTGACAATGTAAATCAGTGTAGTTCACACCTGTGTAGTTTGCGGGCTGGAATTCACACATTTGAGTAGGTGTATTCATAATTTCTTGATTGTTGTTATCAACAAACGTAGATGGTAGATAAGTTGAGTGCTGCTCGGAAGATGCATATTTGACGTGAGCGATTCGTGAGTTTGAGGGGGTGGCAGAACAGGAAGTTACTAGCCAGTGTAGGAAAGACCATTTTTATCTTCCTGCATGCCTGACATAACTTGACTATTTATTAATCCCGTGTGAACGCGCTGCAAGTCTAATTGGTGTAAAGTGAATGCAGACAATCAGAATGTTCACTATTGGGCATGTTTATTTGAAGCAATCCAGATAATCGAATAATACTAATTCACAGTGGTATCTTGGGTTAACAGGAGCTAAATGTTAATTAAGGTAAAAGAAATAGTTAGTAAAATGGTGCGTCATTAACAATGTACAATGCGTTGTGCTGACAAGTGGATTAATCTAGTTGTATTAATAAAGACGTCGTTAACTGTGTATTGCTGAGTTAGTGGTACTACATACAACCGCATTCACGTATGCACTGGTTCAAGGGTCGCTTCGGCAGTAAGGTGGCAAGGCGTCTGTTTGGAGATCAAACATACCACGGCAGGGGCGTAGCTAGCCGTACGCACGTACGCACGTACGCACGTACGCACGTACGCACGTACGCACGCACGCACGCACGCACGTACGTGCTTCCACATCACTAAGGCAACCACAAAATGCTCACTTCAAACGGTGGCCAGAGGATGCCCTGATGTGTTCATAGCGTTTGGCGACGAAAGCGTCATCATTCATTTGTGACAATTTGACAACATTTTGACAACATTGTACAGCTATATCCAGTTTACAGACCCCTGTGCACAGAACAAATAGATGCCTCCGCCTGAAGCTATCTTGGCAATGCAGCAGCCGGGTAAATACGAATTCACTAGAAACAATTTATCAATGTTTTGACGTCCATGGGCTAAGATTAAAAGATTAGAAGCTAAAACTGGCGTTAACAACAAAACCAAACTATACGTCACTCTGTGAGACGAGATGGGCTAGACGTGCCAACGCACTGTATACATTCGGGTCTACCTTCACAGCTGTAGCGTCTGCTCTGTAATATCTGGAAGCTGGTGGTAATAGCAAAGCATGGGGCTACATGTTGTCAATCCAAAGGTTTTACTTCATTGGTAACGATTGAGCATGTACTCCAAATTCTATTTCCTCTGACAATATTTCTATAAGTATATGAAGGCGCTGTGGAACTGGCAGCGACATTCGAAGTTCAACCGAGCAAGCCGTCCTGGAAACAAAGACACCGCGAAAATGTTCCACCTGACACCCCATTGTCAGTAAAAGAAGAGGGCCATGAACCAACTATTCATGCATTAATGGCTCAATATCGCTACGTGGCTCAGTAGGCCTACAACACACGGAAACAACTGGTGCATATGACACCAGAAAGAATAGCCCAGTTGTACTAAGTGTTCAAAGACGACATGCCTGGAAATCTGCGTGAATTATAAAACGAAGTGGACCATGCATATCGGCAACAGGAGGTCGTATGGCGGGAAATAATCTAGGAGAAGATGGAGAGACGAGCTAGACGAGAATTGGAATGGAACCGTCCGGCAGAGGAAGCGAAATGTAGGCAGACATGGAAACAGCAAGCGGAGGCATTCGCCCAACTACACGACACGAACAATACTGCACAAATATGATGACGGTGTATGTGAGTGTCCGTGCGTGCGTGCGTGCGTGCGTGCGTGCGTGCGTGCGTGCGTGCGTGTGTGTGTGTGTGTGTGTGTGTGTGTGTGTGTGTGTGTGTGTGTGTGTGTGTTGCAAGAGAAGTAAACAGAAGCAAAACAAAGCAAACACGAATATGACTTAGGGCCTTTTAATTTCTCCAACCATCCGACCTCTTGGCAGCCAGGCTGCGTTCCACCGCTGTTTGGGTAGAAGTCGACATGTCCGAGCCGAACACGTCCGTATCTGAATGAATGGCATCAACAAAGTTGGCGTCCGACTTCCGCAGCACAACTCTCTGAAGATTCCTCACGTTCAACCAACCCTCCGGGCCTAGAGACGGCGGCAGGAAATATGTGTGTAGACAGTTCAGTGTGTTTATTGAACGTGAATTGCCCCTTTTGTCGAATCGGGAAATCTAATAATTCCGTATTCCCACTACATTTTTAGAATTAGCAGCTATATATATATATATATATATATATATATATATATATAGTGTGTGTGTGTGTGTGTGTGTGTGTGTGTGTGTGTGTGTGTGTGTGTGTGTGTGTGTGTGTGTGTGTGTGTGTGTGTGTGTGTGTGTGTGTGTGGTGTGGGTGTGGGTGTGTGGGTGTGTATGCGTGCGTGCGTGCGTGCGTGCATGTGTGCGTGCATGCGTGCGTGCGTGTGTGTGTCTATCTGTGTATGTATGTGTGTGTATGTGTGTATGTGTGTGTATGTGTGTGTATGTGTGTGTGTATGTGTGTATATATATATATATATATATATATATATATATATATATATATATATTATAGCTCAGTGGTGCTGTAACTAAAGTATATATGTTCATATGATATTTATATTTGTGATATATAATATTATAATTTATATATATATATTATATTATATTATATTATATTATATTATATTATATTATATTATATTATATTATATTATATTATATTATATTATATTACATTATATTACATTACATTACATTACATTACATTACATTACATTACATTACATTACATTACATTATATACACCTTTACCAACCACCCATCGCATTTTGCGTACTGTTATTGTTGATGTTACTTTAAATAAAAAATAATGCATGATATTTTAATATATATGAGGTATTAAACTGAATTTCACCTGTGATTCGCCCCAAGTGGTATCTCCTGCCTGCCTGACCACAGGCGTGTGCCCCGACACTGTGCCCGGTGCACCAGGACTGTTCCTGTTGGACCAACGTCCTCACCAACCGCGCCATCTTGGCTCCAACCTTCCGTGTGTCCAGAGCGGCTAAGGGGTAGTTTAGGTGTTGCGAGTCCCATTTGACCACGATCACGTTAAAGTCATCGTAAAACACACAACCCAATCTGCTTAGGGTCGTATAAAAGCGAAGTTGGTTCCTATCGGGAAACAGGACGGCTGTCGGTTTTTCAATCGACAGACGGCCTGATTAATTCGCGACTCACTCTCACGAAAACTGATCAGAAATGTCATATGAGAGGTAAAAATTCAAATTTTAAATGATCTTTGCGCCGACTGAAAGAAACGCATGGCTTCAGATATATAAAAAGAAAACAGCTAGCCTAGATGGTGTTTAAACAGGATATTTTCAATCAAAGTATATATTAAATAAAATGCTGAAATTGCCCACAGCTAGCATGACACGGGGATTATTTTGACACACAAATTTTAATAAGAAATCACTGAGCTCATAATGTTGTATGTCGTTAATATTATGCGCAATAATACATACAAGCTTGTGTATACTGAATGTCAAGTTATAAACTGCAACTGTTGGAAAGTATCTGCGCCTCTGTCGCACACACAACTCGGCCACCACGCACGTGGTACCAATAGATGTTATTCATTTTCAAAAACGTAATGAAGTTTGACCCAAAAGCCCTAAAACTTATGTGAAGCTGAATAAAACCGTTTCCGGTGTCCGTACGTAACATCTTGCAACGGTCGAACACCTCGACTTCAAACTTTCGTCACTTCCAAACGGAAGCTGTTAAACAGCCGTATCAACTAAGTATGTGGGAAATGAACCCAAAAACACTGTGTTCAAGCGTCGTTTAAATTTAAAGCATAATTTACACAAATGTAGATCCAACATTTGTCCACACGTAACATATTTTTCTGAAGTCACCTCTTCGCTACGCACAAAATATCGCGACAAACAGTTTATGTTTGTTTATATTCAGCCAAACAAAGTAATGCCCAGACGGATTTTTCAACGCTGTGGGAAGCACAAAAGTTGTTTGCTTTTCATGACGCCACATGTTGCGTACGAACTCATTTCTTTCGTTCGATTTTAGCGATAATAATATTTAGCGCCATTGAACATGGCCATACTTCAAGGCAGCTTGGCTTTTTGCATTATGGCTGCTCATAACCACATTATTTGTATAATTTTACTATTAGTGGCGTCTTTCAATGCGGGCATGACTTCATGCCACAAATGGTCGACGAAAACAACGATCTTTTTTGACAAAAAAACATTCAGAGCACAACACAAACACTACATCCGCTTTCCTAAACAAAATTTGGGCCATTTTGTAACCAATTCCCATTTTTTAATATGTAAGTTACAGAAATATCCTTTCACCGACAAACTGACAGGCAGACATACAGAGAGGGGGAGAGGGGGAGAGAGAGGGAGAGATAACGCAACAGAGACGGAGGGGAGGGAGTGAAAGAGCGGCAGAGAGCAACAGAGAGAAGGGGGGACTTGAATACACAGAGAAATATAGACATGTGATAGAAATAAAACCGAAATGTTGAAGAGGGAAGGAGGAATGGGGTGCGTCGGTGAGTAGATTGATTGGTTCAGTGTGTGGGTCGGCGGGTCGGCGGGTCGGCGGGTCGGCGGGTCGGCGGGTCGGCGGGTCGGCGGGTCGGCGGGTCGGCGGGTCGGCGGGTCGGCGGGTCGGTTGGCAAGTCGAGAGCTTCAAATCGGTTTACAGACAGGCACATTCAAAGTGGCTTTGCTTGGAGATATTGGAGATCCGAGATATAAATGAACACACGTACTTTGTTTAGCAGTGCATCGACGAAGTCTCCTTGCCACGAAAAGTCGTTGTTCACATTTACCCAGTACCCATGTACAACGAGCTCTACGGGCTTGCTTGGACGGCTGAAACCATAACTGGCTGTACCGAGTGTGTATCGCACAAACTCACACTAGCAGTATTGTTGGAGGATATATCAATAATGACGTTAATATCTCATGCATATTTGAACTTTCACTCAACGTTATTTGCAGTTTCCATTAATAAACAAGAGGATGTTGAATCCGGAAGAAAACAATTATGACGAATATTATAAACGCTCCTAATAAGTATATTACAGACATGGGAATTAATGTCATCATGCCAACGACACTCCGATATCCAAAATTAATTACTTTGTATAGTGTTATCAACATTCTCGTATCAATTAGACAATAATGATCATTGGAATATGCAAACTTGCTTAGCAGAGTAACACACTAATCTGCTAATGATTTGACAATCTTCAGAGAAGATGGTGCTCCCTGTCCTGCTAATTAACGTACGGTGTTTTTGTCCTTCTGATCACTTTTCCTTGACTACGTTCTAGTCTGGTGTATAACGTCATTGCCAGTCTCAGTGGGCAGTATGACAAGGGCCTGACCGGCTTGTGTAAAATGTACACGTAGCCATGTGATGTGTGTGAAACAAACATACGCATCTTAACAACACGCCACAACGTTACTGCAAACATCAACACTGTGTAGTAAACTATACAACAGTCATGTGTATGTGTGTGTGTGTGTGTGTGTGTGTGTGTGTGTGTGTGTGTGTGTGTGTGTGTGTGTGTGTGTGTGTGTGTGTGTGTGTGTGTGTGTGTGTGTGCGTGCGTGGTGTGTGTGTGTGTGTGTGTGTGTGTGTATGTGTGTGTATGTTATTTTATCACTTGAGCAAATGTTATAAAATGTCGCCACTATTTTCATTGTGTTATTTTATTTTTACCCTGTTCTGCTGCTTCTAGAAGCCATGATGTCACCTTGTGTAACAGATTGCCTCAATGGTCGGATATCACGTCAAAACCCTCTCAATACATGAGTACACAAGAATCCTAGACATACAGTCTGTCATGTCTTAAAATGTTTGCAACCATAAATTACTGCCAATCCCCCGTCCTAAGCCAGCATTTAAATTAGCATTGATCTTACTTCTAGCTGGAGATGTAAGTCTAAATCCTGGTCAGGCGCAACTTTCGCCTGGCCACCACTAACGGCTTTCGCTACGGGTTTAATAATTTCCAAAACAATTGATATTCTTGCTGTAACCAAGACCTGGCTTAGACTCATGACAAAGCCGCATGTATTGCCGACATATCCCTTCTTGGTTATACCTTTCCCCATCGACCACGTCCAGTCGGACGATGTGGTGGTGTTGGTTTTCTAATTTCAAAACTATTTAAACTAAACCTGTACACCAGCCCTGACTATTGCAGCTTTGAGTCTCTATGTGTTGACATATCAAATACGTGCTTCTCTAGATATTTTAGTTGCATTTATCGCCTTCCATTTTACCCAGTTAATTTCTTCGAAGTATTCTAGCATCTCTTGGAAAATATGGCAACCATGCAATCCTGTAATCTCGACCCTACTCCTCGAAGTATATTTTGACGTATTAATTAACTATACCTATAACAGACAATAAATGCATCATTGTACTCCGGCTTATTTCCTGGTGATTTTAAATGCATGCATATATACCCAGCTATTAAGCTTAAGAAGACATCTCTGCCTAAACGAAGACCTAAGCACCTACAGACCCATTTAAAACCTAAGCTTTATTTTAAAATACTTGAAAAGATTGTAGCTATCCGTCTCAGATCTCACATCTATACAACTGACTTATCCAATGTGTTGCAGTCTGCGTACAAACAATTTCACTCCACAGAAACTGCTCTTTTAAAAGTACATAATGACATTAGCCTTAACATTGATAATGGCAAAGTTACCGCATTGACCAGTCTTGACCTATCCGCCACCTTTGAACCCGTTGACCAAGACATTCTCATTACACGTTTATCAGTGTGGTACGGCATATCTGGCATAGCTTTGAACTGGTATTATTTATATCAGACTGATAGACGGCAAGCCATTAACATAGGAAACTGAATTTCAGATATGCTGCCCTACCCACGCGGTGTTCCCCATGGTTCTGTTTTGGGACCATTGCTTTTAGTCTCTATACAACGCCACTAAGCTCTGTTATCGCAAAGAATGCGAACTATTTTCTCGTTTCTTTGGTGGAAAGATTGACAATCTCCTATCAGGTCTGCAGTATTTCAACGACATCGATAGGCCATCAGACGAAATACGTTGTTTCACTGACTGTATTGATGTGTTTGATCGAACAACGAACACAGAGATCACAGCGATATGTAATGTCACTAAGAAAACGTACGTGTTGGATCCTCTGCCTGCAAAGCAGCTCACTGACAACATCACCCGTATTGTGCCTGCCATCACACGGATCACAAATACTTCCCTGGATGAGGGAGTGATGCCGAAGTCGTTGAAGCATGCAATTGTCCGACCACTTTTAAAGAAACCATCACTGGACAAAGACACCCTGAGCAGTTACCGACCAGTGAATAACCTCACTCAATTATCCAAAGTAATTGAGAAAGTGGTCGCGCTTAGGATAATGACGCACGTATCTGATCAGCAAATGGTTAAGTGCTTTCAGTCTGCGTATCGAAAAAACCATTCGAAAGAAACTGCGCTGTTGTATGTTACAAGTGCCGTCAAAACAGCAATGGACAAAAAACAAGGAACCATCTTGCTTCTCGTGGATTTCATTTCAGCCTTCGATACGATCAACCATAACATCTCGATTAGGCGGTTACGTTTGCGTTACGGCTTTGTTGGCAAAGCACTGGACTGGGTGATATCTTATCTGAAAGAGAGGACACAGCGAGTGGTAATCGGTGACCAGTCATCGAGTACAACTACTCTAACGACAGGTGTCCCGCAAGGCTCTGTCCTTGGGCCACTGCTCTTTTCATTATACGTTCAACCTATCGGTGACATCATATGAGCCCACGAACTATTCTTCCATCAATATGCCGATGATTTACAGGTATATACTCATTTTGACTTGACCCATTCTGCATTAGTGGCTGCAGTCAAGCAAATGGAAGATTGTTTAGATGAGATAAAAGTCTGGATGGCACGGAATTCTATGTTCATGAACGATGGCAAGACACAATATCTTCAGATTGTGCCTAAGTCTGCAGATGCAATCGTGGATAAAAGTGTGATTCGCGTTGGTGTGGCTACAATTACGGCTTCGCGTTGTGTTCAGTGTCTTGGTGTTTGCATTGACAGGCACCTTGACACGAAGAAGCATGTGTCGCAAACTATCAGAGCTTGCTCTTTTTACCTGCGAAACATTAATTAAATTTTCTCCCCAGACCGACAAAGGAACGCGTTGTCAATGCCATTATCACGCCACGGCTTGACTACTGTAACGCACTCTTATACGGTACGTCTGCAGTTAACATCGCGCGTCTACAGCGAATACAAAACACGGCTGCCCGGCTGATTATGCGTAGCCCGCGTAGCGACAGTGCCACACCCTTGCTACGTGAATTCCACTGGCTGCCTATAGGGCCTGCAAGTGGGTCGCGATACATGGCGTGACTCCGCGCGACTGGAGCTTATTGGGGACTAAGCGAGACTAATTGGGGACTGGACACAATAATAATATTCTAACGATGGATGACAGTTGTAGCTTCCGACTGATGAATACTAGGAAAATCAGTTCATAAATATCTTATGTTATACGTTTCTTATCTTAAATGTCCGATTTAATATTGAGTTTATCACACTATCATAGGCACATAGCGATTTACGTAGTGCAGATAATCGACACGATGCTAAGCTGTATGTGTCTTTTACGGGATTTGCGTTTTACATTATCATTGCTGTACGTTGTGGTTTCGATAAGCACTTATATCTGACAAGTTGTCTAAATGCACATAATCATAACACATGTATACGTTTGGCCCAAACAGGTTGTACTACGCGAAAACTGGCACTGTTCATTATTAGTCAAGATCGCCAAACACAAGTACTTGCCGCTATTGCCATGGCAACCAGCATAATAATCGATTACAATTCATGATTTCCGTGATCATTGTCACCGGCAAAGTGTTCCACTGCTTCTGCTTGTAATAATCCTTCGGACAATATAACTGAAATACGCTATTTCGGGACAGTTCGATTATTACGACCAAAACAAAACTAAGTTCTATATGTTAACATGTAGTAAATGGACCTCCTGCCCCCAACTGCCTTCAGCCTCGTTTTCGCGCGCGAGACTTGCACGCCCTATTGTGTGCAGAGTTGATTTCAAGCTACTTGTATTCACTTACAAAGCCATGCACAACGACGCGCCAGTGTATTTATGTGAACTCGTGTGCCCGTATCAACCGACAAGAACACTGCGCTCTGCGAACAATAACATGTTAGAAGTGAAGCGTACCCGTACCAAAGCTGGAGACTGCTCGTTCGCTGTCGCTGCTGCGTCCCTATGGAACAATTTACCAACGGTCATTAAGACTTATGACAATCTGACCAGCTTCAAACGTCTACTGAAGACATATTTTTTTCGTATCGCATATTAGTGTAATTCGACATGAACATTATTAATTTTTTACTAGACTATTTGGTAATATTATCAATACATAATTATTCACTTATTTATTGGCATTAGTGTTACGTAATTATTATGATTATTATTATTTAACAGTTTTAACATATACAAAACTAGTTATTACTAATAATAATTATACCTATACCGTCATTTATCAGTCTCATTGCAATGTAATTATACACTAGACCGGTTATTATGTGTTTTTATGACTAAATCGTAATTTATTTATATATTTAAGAGTGCTACGCTATTTAATATCGTACTAATTTTATTTATTTATATACCTATATATATTTTTTACATTTATTTTAAAACACTAGTATTTGTCTTATTGTATACATATATCTTGTTATGTCTTTTAAATTGTAATATGTTGTGAAGCGCCACGAACGATTATGGATGTGGCGCTATACCAAATAAATTTTATTATTATTATTATTATTTATCC
Organism: Ridgeia piscesae; assembly: GCA_025642075.2. Classification (NCBI taxonomy): domain Eukaryota; kingdom Metazoa; phylum Annelida; class Polychaeta; order Sabellida; family Siboglinidae; genus Ridgeia; species Ridgeia piscesae. The sequence continues at coordinate 699,405 of JAODUO010000022.1, read as the reverse complement.
AAAGTCACAACTTGGGTCATCACCTTTACGCATACGATACACAAACCTACATTTCCTTGGCCACACCAGATACTTGCGCTCCTCAAACCAGCATAAGGATGGTCTCCAAAAATGTCTCCATTTTTATGAAAAACTGTAACTTAAAGTTTAATGCAGATAAGACCGAATTTATCAGTATTGGTACTCCAACACAGCGTAGCAAACTTGATGTTTTTTCTACGTACATATTTTGAGTCAGAGTATCACGTCAGCCGCCTCTGTGTTAAATCTCGGATTAATGTTTGATGACAAATTTCAAACAACATACATCGCAAACTGGTTTTACTATATCCATAATTTTCGCCGTATTCGCCGGTTTATATCACTTTCCTTTGCTAAAACCATTGCAACAACTTGCATACTTGACTACTGCAATTCTCTCCTTTACAATACTGCAAACAAGGAATTAGCTAAACATCAACGTTTCCTTCTGCTTGTTTTTCTCGCTTAGTGCCGCTTCTGAAATCATTGCATTAGCTCCTTGTTCGCTATCGCATTATTTGCAAGATTCGTACACTAGCCTGTCAAGCCCTCTCATCAACACAACCAGCATAATTTATTTCGATTCTCACTCCAGCAAGACATTCCAGACAGCTACGACCAGTCAGCAAAAACCCTCTTCACATTCCTCGGCTGAAAACGAAAGCTGGAACCCGAATTTATTCTGCTGCTGTAACAAATCTGTGGAATTTACTGCCTGCCGGTGTTAAATTAGAACGAAATATAGCTTCATTCCGCCGGCGTCTAAAAACCTATTTCTTTAATGCTGCCTATCCTACGTAACTTCCTAGCACCTACTACCACCGAGGACTTGCGCATTGTTTGCGACTACGAGATTGCTTAATCCCTTGGGTTTGTCGCGCCATTGAGCTTGATCTTCGAGGATTTTGTCGCACAAGAAGTCATTATTATTATTATTGGCCTGCTGCTTCATCCTACCGGAGCCGATGACTTTTACACAATGACATCTCATATATATATATATATATATATATATATATATATATATATATATATATATATATATATATATATATATGTATATATATAATGTATATATAATATATAATATATATATATATATATATATATATATATATATATATATATATATATATATAATAATATATATTATATATATATATATATATATATATATATATATATATATATAATATATATATGGTTATTATTTCTATTTAACATGGTTGAATCGTGGAAAGGTTCCGGTTGAAATATGTGTGACATTTGAATGTTTCCTCCATGAAACTGGCACGGCAACTGCTGATTTGAAAACATGGCGAGTTTCTTTCAGCTTCCAGGCTCTGTCAGTTGTATTCTGAATTTGGAACATGCGTCATCGCTGGAGAATTAATTTACAAATAATTGAAATATGGAAGTAAAGCTAAATTTAGTTAATTATAAGTAAAGTTAATGTAGAAATGTTTTTCGTTACAAGAACATTTCACACAATTCTACTTAAATACTGTACTTATGTAAAATAATGTACTTCGTTACATGCTGGCAGTGCATTTATGTCATCTATTTTTGTGCACGTGACAATACCAACACTTAGTCACTTACTGTGATGAAACAGTATTTACACATTCGTTTAACATGGATGATGACGCGCTGGCTTTTAACTTCACAACGTGTAGTGCTGCTGCGTATTAAAAGTCATCAATAATAATAATAACTTATTCGATATAGCAGCAGATTCAATTATAATAGTTCGTCGCATTTTACAGCATATGCAGGCAGCAACAATGGCCAAATAATGGCTATTTCTAAAACAACGGTAGGTAAATACTGGAACTAAGAATATAAAATATGTATCTAGTATAATGACCATATAATATAATCGTGTATTAATTTAGATATATAACAATATAGTATTTAAAATGCATTAAAATCCACTGGAATATTTCTAAAATATAAATTAATATTAATTAGGAAAATTGTAAAATACTGTAATTAAATAAATATATTAAAATAAGAAAGTTAGCTACAAATATATGTAGATATGACATAAGATGAATTCATTTAGTTGAACTTATATATGCAGGAATAATAAATAAATAAACATATAAGTACATAAATAGGTTAATGCAAAAAAACTAACGCAGAAACAAAAGTCGCGATATGAATTTCCAACTGCCCATTGAACAAAATCGACTACATAACTTGCTTTGGTGACAATTTGATCTTGGTGTAGTAACAGGGCAACCGTTATGTTGCATCCTTGTGAACATAAATTAATAGCCATTAGCCAACACGCACAATGAGAATGATATTTCTGTTCCACTCTCATCTACTGGATACCAGTCTGCTGGACGCTTATCGCCCACTATAGATGTGGAGGTTTCTTCCTCTTGGGGTAACTTAATCTAATTTGAATTATGACACATTCCTTTGCCAAAGGGTATAACTGGGAAGGGAAGACCTATACAAGCATCCCTGTATCCTCTTTACTTTATACCTGTATAAATCAGGCAGTCAGTTATTTCTTTTTCAGTTTCTGTTATGAGTCTTTTTCCGGGAGGGTGGCATAGCCCCCCTGACCCTCCTCATCTCGCTACGCTACTGCACCCACATTCCTGTAAGTTCTGTTTGTTTGTGCACCCACATTCCCGTAAGTTCTGTTTGTTTCAGTGCAACCCACATCACCGTCAGTTCTGTTTGTTTGTGCACCCACATCACCGTCAGTTCTGTTTGTTTGTGCACCCACATCACCGTCAGTTCTATTTGTTTGTGCACCCACATCACCGTCAGTTCTGTTTGTTTGTGCACCAACATCACCGTCAGTTCTGTTTGTTTGTGCACCCACATCACCGTCAGTTCTATTTGTTTGTGCACCCACATCACCGTCAGTTCTGTTTGTTTGTGCACCAACATCACCGTCAGTTCTGTTTGTTTGTGCACCCACATCACCGTCAGTTCTATTTGTTTGTGCACCCACATCACCGTCAGTTCTGTTTGTTTGTGCACCCACATCACCGTCAGTTCTATTTGTTTGTGCACCCACATCACCGTCAGTTCTGTTTGTTTGTGCACCAACATCACCGTCAGTTCTGTTTGTTTGTGCACCCACATCACCGTCAGTTCTATTTGTTTGTGCACCCACATCACCGTCAGTTCTGTTTGTTTGTGCACCAACATCACCGTCAGTTCTATTTGTTTGTGCACCCACATCACCGTCAGTTCTATTTGTTTGTGCACCAACATCACCGTCAGTTCTATTTGTTTGTGCACCCACATCACCGTCAGTTCTGTTTGTTTGTGCATCCACATCACCGTCAGTTCTGTTTGTTTGTGCATCCACATCACCGTCAGTTCTGTTTGTTTGTGCACCCACATCACCGTCAGTTCTGTTTGTTTGTGCATCCACATCACCGTCAGTTCTGTTTGTTTGTGCACCCACATCACCGTCAGTTCTGTTTGTTTGTGCATCCACATCACCGTCAGTTCTGTTTGTTTGTGCACCAACATCACCGTCAGTTCTGTTTGTTTGTGCACCCACATCACCGTCAGTTCTGTTTGTTTGTGCACCCACATCACCGTCAGTTCTGTTTGTTTGTGCATCCACATCGCCGTCAGTTCTGTTTGTTTGTGCACCAACATCACCGTCAGTTCTGTTTGTTTGTGCACCCACATCACCGTCAGTTCTCTTTGTTTGTGCACCCACATCCCCGTCAGTTCTGTTTGTTTGTGCACCCACATCACCGTCAGTTCTATTTGTTTGTGCACCCACATCACCGTCAGTTCTGTTTGTTTGTGCACCCACATCGCCGTCAGTTCTGTTTGTTTGTGCATCCACATCACCGTCAGTTCTCTTTGTTTGTGCACCCACATCACCGTCAGTTCTGTTTGTTTGTGCACCCACATCACCGTCAGTTCTGTTTGTTTGTGCACCCACATCACCGTCAGTTCTGTTTGTTTGTGCACCCATATCACCGTCAGTTCTATTTGTTTGTGCACCCACATCACCGTCAATTCTGTTTGTTTGTGCACCCATATCACCGTCAGTTCTATTTGTTTGTGCACCCACATCACCGTCAGTTCTCTTTGTTTGTGCACCCACATCACCGTCAGTTCTCTTTGTTTGTGCACCCACATCCCCGTCAGTTCTGTTTGTTTGTGCACCCACATCACCGTCAGTTCTGTTTGTTTGTGCACCCACATCACCGTCAGTTCTGTTTGTTTGTGCACCCACATCACCGTCAGTTCTGTTTGTTTGTGCACCCACATCACCGTCAGTTCTGTTTGTTTGTGCACCCACATCACCGTCAGTTCTATTTGTTTGTGCATCCACATCACCGTCAGTTCTGTTTGTTTGTGCACCCACATCACCGTCAGTTCTGTTTGTTTGTGCACCCACATCACCGTCAGTTCTGTTTGTTTGTGCACCCACATCACCGTCAGTTCTGTTTGTTTGTGCACCCACATCACCGTCAGTTCTGTTTGTTTGTGCACCCACATCACCGTCAGTTCTGTTTGTTTGTGCACCCACATCACCGTCAGTTCTGTTTGTTTGTGCATCCACATCACCGTCAGTTCTGTTTGTTTGTGCACCCACATCACCGTCAGTTCTATTTGTTTGTGCACCCACATCACCGTCAGTTCTATTTGTTTGTGCACCCACATCACCGTCAGTTCTGTTTGTTTGTGCACCCACATCACCGTCAGTTCTATTTGTTTGTGCATCCACATCACCGTCAGTTCTGTTTGTTTGTGCACCCACATCACCGTCAGTTCTGTTTGTTTGTGCACCCACATCACCGTCAGTTCTGTTTGTTTGTGCACCCACATCACCGTCAGTTCTGTTTGTTTGTTCACCCACATCACCGTCAGTTCTATTTGTTTGTGCACCCACATCACCGTCAGTTCTGTTTGTTTGTGCACCCACATCTCAGTCAGTTCTGTTTGTTTGTGCATCCACATCCCCGTCAGTTCTGTTTGTTTGTGCACCCACATCACCGTCAGTTCTGTTTGTTTGTGCACCCACATCACCGTCAGTTCTCTTTGTTTGTGCACCCACATCACCGTCAGTTCTGTTTGTTTGTGCACCACACATCACCGTCAGTTCTGTTTGTTTGTGCACCCACATCACCGTCAGTTCTGTTTGTTTGTGCACCCACATCACCGTCAGTTCTCTTTGTTTGTGCACCCATATCACCGTCAGTTCTGTTTGTTTGTGCACCACACATCACCGTCAGTTCTGTTTGTTTGTGCACCCACATCCCCGTCAGTTCTGTTTGTTTGTGCACCCACATCCCCGTCAGTTCTGTTTGTTTGTGCACCCACATCAGTCAGTTCTGTTTGTTTGTGCACCCACATCACCGTCAGTTCTGTTTGTTTGTGCACCCACATCACCGTCAGTTCTCTTTGTTTGTGCACCCATATCACCGTCAGTTCTGTTTGTTTGTGCACCACACATCACCGTCAGTTCTGTTTGTTTGTGCACCCACATCCCCGTCAGTTCTGTTTGTTTGTGCACCCACATCACCGTCAGTTCTGTTTGTTTGTGCACCCACATCACCGTCAGTTCTGTTTGTTTGTGCACCCACATCACCGTCAGTTCTCTTTGTTTGTGCACCCACATCACCGTCAGTTCTGTTTGTTTGTGCACCCACATCACCGTCAGTTCTGTTTGTTTGTGCACCCACATCACCGTCAGTTCTGTTTGTTTGTGCACCCACATCACCGTCAGTTCTGTTTGTTTGTGCACCACACATCACCGTCAGTTCTGTTTGTTTGTGCACCCACATCACCGTCAGTTCTGTTTGTTTGTGCACCCACATCACCGTCAGTTCTGTTTGTTTGTGCACCCACATCACCGTCAGTTCTGTTTGTTTGTGCACCCACATCACCGTCAGTTCTATTTGTTTGTGCACCCACATCACCGTCAGTTCTGTTTGTTTGTGCACCCACATCACCGTCAGTTCTGTTTGTTTGTGCACCCACATCACCGTCAGTTCCGTTTGTTTGTGCACCCACATCACCGTCAGTTCTGTTTGTTTGTGCACCCACATCACCGTCAGTTCTATTTGTTTGTGCACCCACATCACCGTCAGTTCTGTTTGTTTGTGCACCCACATCGCCGTCAGTTCTCTTTGTTTGTGCATCCACATCACCGTCAGTTCTCTTTGTTTGTGCATCCACATCACCGTCAGTTCTGTTTGTTTGTGCACCCACATCACCGTCAGTTCTGTTTGTTTGTGCACCCACATCACCGTCAGTTCTGTTTGTTTGTGCACCCATATCACCGTCAGTTCTCTTTGTTTGTGCACCCACATCCCCGTCAATTCTGTTTGTTTGTGCACCCATATCACCGTCAGTTCTATTTGTTTGTGCACCCACATCACCGTCAGTTCTCTTTGTTTGTGCACCCACATCACCGTCAGTTCTCTTTGTTTGTGCACCCACATCACCCCTCAGTTCTGTTTGTTTGTGCACCCACATCACCGTCAGTTCTATTTGTTTGTGCACCCACATCACCGTCAGTTCTGTTTGTTTGTGCACCCACATCACCGTCAGTTCTATTTGTTTGTGCATCCACATCACCGTCAGTTCTGTTTGTTTGTGCACCCACATCACCGTCAGTTCTGTTTGTTTGTGCACCCACATCACCGTCAGTTCTGTTTGTTTGTGCACCCACATCACCGTCAGTTCTGTTTGTTTGTGCACCCACATCACCGTCAGTTCTGTTTGTTTGTGCACCCACATCACCGTCAGTTCTGTTTGTTTGTGCACTCACATCTCAGTCAGTTCTCTTTGTTTGTGCATCCACATCACCGTCAGTTCTGTTTGTTTGTGCACCCACATCACCGTCAGTTCTATTTGTTTGTGCATCCACATCACCGTCAGTTCTATTTGTTTGTGCACCCACATCACCGTCAGTTCTGTTTGTTTGTGCACCCACATCACCGTCAGTTCTATTTGTTTGTGCATCCACATCACCGTCAGTTCTGTTTGTTTGTGCACCCACATCACCGTCAGTTCTGTTTGTTTGTGCACCCACATCACCGTCAGTTCTGTTTGTTTGTGCACCCACATCACCATCAGTTCTGTTTGTTTGTGCACCCACATCACCGTCAGTTCTATTTGTTTGTGCACCCACATCACCGTCAGTTCTGTTTGTTTGTGCACCCACATCTCAGTCAGTTCTGTTTGTTTGTGCATCCACATCCCCGTCAGTTCTGTTTGTTTGTGCACCCACATCACCGTCAGTTCTGTTTGTTTGTGCACCCACATCACCGTCAGTTCTCTTTGTTTGTGCACCCACATCACCGTCAGTTCTGTTTGTTTGTGCACCACACATCACCGTCAGTTCTGTTTGTTTGTGCACCCATATCACCGTCAGTTCTGTTTGTTTGTGCACCCACATCACCGTCAGTTCTGTTTGTTTGTGCACCCACATCCCCGTCAGTTCTGTTTGTTTGTGCACCCACATCACCGTCAGTTCTGTTTGTTTGTGCACCCACATCACCGTCAGTTCTGTTTGTTTGTGCACCCACATCACCGTCAGTTCTGTTTGTTTGTGCACCCACATCACCGTCAGTTCTATTTGTTTGTGCACCCACATCACCGTCAGTTCTGTTTGTTTGTGCACCCACATCACCGTCAGTTCTGTTTGTTTGTGCACCCACATCACCGTCAGTTCCGTTTGTTTGTGCACCCACATCACCGTCAGTTCTGTTTGTTTGTGCACCCACATCACCGTCAGTTCTGTTTGTTTGTGCACCCACATCACCGTCAGTTCTATTTGTTTGTGCACCCACATCACCGTCAGTTCTGTTTGTTTGTGCACCACACATCACCGTCAGTTCTGTTTGTTTGTGCACCCACATCACCGTCAGTTCTGTTTGTTTGTGCACCCACATCACCGTCAGTTCTGTTTGTTTGTGCACCCACATCACCGTCAGTTCTATTTGTTTGTGCACCCACATCACCGTCAGTTCTGTTTGTTTGTGCACCCACATCACCGTCAGTTCTGTTTGTTTGTGCACCCACATCACCGTCAGTTCTGTTTGTTTGTGCACCCACATCACCGTCAGTTCTGTTTGTTTGTGCACCCACATCACCGTCAGTTCTGTTTGTTTGTGCACCCACATCACCGTCAGTTCTGTTTGTTTGTGCACCCACATCACCGTCAGTTCTGTTTGTTTGTGCACCCACATCGCCGTCTGTTCTACTTGTTTGTGCACCAACATCACCGTCAGTTCTGTTTGTTTGTGCACCCACATCACCGTCAGTTCTGTTTGTTTGTGCACCCACATCACCGTCAGTTATGTTTGTTTGTGCACCCACATCACCGTCAGTTCTCTTTGTTTGTGCACCCACATCACCGTCAGGGGGTTCCCCGTTTGTTTTTTTGTGCACCCACATCACCGTCAGTTATGTTTGTTTGTGCACCCACATCACCGTCAGTTATGTTTGTTTGTGCACCCACATCACCGTCAGTTCTGTTTGTTTGTGCACCCACATCACCGTCAGTTCTGTTTGTTTGTGCACCCACATCACCGTCAGTTATGTTTGTTTGTGCACCCACATCGCCGTCAGTTCTGTTTGTTTGTGCACCCACATCCCCGTCAGTTCTATTTGTTTGTGCATCCACATCACCGTCAGTTATGTTTGTTTGTGCACCCACATCACTGTAGTGAGATTATCATGGTGTTAAATACAGCACTTTACGGTAATACAAGACTGAGGTAATAAAGGCACTAGGACTAGGGTAAAAGTTGATACACGTGTTGTTTTATGATACATGGTACCAGAAATTGGCTTCCAGTTGCGTTCATCTCGCGTGCCATGACCTCTGCAGAGAAGAACTATGCTCAAATTGAGAAGGAGCTTTTAGGGCTAGTCTTTGCATGTGAGAAGTTCCATGAGTATGTGTATGGTGCTACGGTAATAAGAGAAACCGACCACAAGCCCTTGGTTTCACTCCACAAGAAGAATCTGTGCGATCTGACGCCTCGTCTACAACGAATGATGCTGCGATTGAGAAGGTATGACTTGAAACTCGAGTTCAAACCGGGAAAATACCTGATAGTAGCCGACACTCTGTCACGTGCATTTGACAGAAGTGTAAAGAAAAGTAACACAGAAGAGGAGATCAAAGCACACGTGGATATGATCAGACAGAATGCACAAGTGAGTGATCCAATGTGGGAAAAGATTGCCACCCACACAAAGGACGACGAGGAACTGAAAGACGTCCTGAATGCAGTGCACTTCGGATGGGAAAGTGATCATGCGCAATCACTGAAACCATACTACCACTTCAGAGGTGATATCACTGAAATCGATGGGGTGTTGGTGAAAGGACCGAAAGTTATCATACCTAAAACACTACAAGGTGATATGCTGAAGAAGATTCACGAAGGACATATAGGCATAGAAAAATGCCAGGCCAGAGCAAGACAAGTGATGTACTGGCCCAACATCAACAACGACATTGAAAACCACATAGGACGATGCGGTACATGTCAGAAACACAGGTACAAGCAGGCAAAAGAGCCAATGGAACAACATGAAATACCCGAGAAACCTTGGCGGAAGATAGGAGCAGACTTATTCACGCTGTTTGGCAAGAACTTCTTGGTGGTTGTCGACTATACATCAAACTACCCAGAAGTGGCCAAACTAGAAGATCTGTCGTCCACAAACACCATAAGTCACATGAAATCCATCATGGCAAGACACGGTCTTCCTTCTGTGGTTGTGTCAGATAATGGACCACAGTTCAGCAGCCGTGAGTTCCGACAGTTTGCAATGCAATACGGCTTCAAACATGTGACATCTAGTCCCGAGTACCACCAGAGTAATGGAAAGGCGGAAAAAGCGGTACAAATCGTGAAGCGTTTGTTGAAGAAAGCCAAGGAAAATGACGAGGATCCGTACCTGGCATTGCTAAACTACAGAACTTCACCACTGTCGGGAAGTGACCGATCTCCTGGAGAGATCTCAATGAAAAAATTTCATTTTCACAAAGAACAGTAAACGAATGGAACAGATTATCAGCAGATTGTGTAGGTGCTAGTAGTGTTAATATATTTAAAAATAAAATCGACATATACCTAAGACGGGCGGGGTATACTTAGATAGATAGGTTGGACTCTCGATAAGCCAAATGGCTTCCTAGTCCACCTGCCATCTAAAGTTGAATCTCTAGGTGGCAATCTTGTTAAATCTTGTTAAATCTTGTTAAACAGGAAACTGAGAACGAAGCTGCCCAGCGCAGAAGAACATGTCACCATGCACAAGTTGTTTGTGCACCCATATTTCCGTCAGTTCTACTTGTTTGTGCACCAACATCACCGTCAGTTCTCTTTGTTTGTGCACCCACATCACCGTCAGGCCTGTTTGTTTGTGCACCAACATGTCAGTGCACCCACATCACCGTCAGGTCTGTTTGTTTGTGCACCGACATCTCGGTCAGTTCTGTTTGTTTGTGCACCCACATCACCGTCAGTTCTGTTTGTTTGTGCACCCACATCACCGTCAGTTCTGTTTGTGTGTGCACCCACATCACCGTCAGTTCTGTTTGTTTGTGCACCCACATCACCGTCAGTTCTGTTTGTTTGTGCACCCACATCACCGTCAGTTCTATTTGTTTGTGCACCCACATCACCGTCAGTTCTATTTGTTTGTGCACCCACATCACCGTCAGTGCTGTTTGTTTGTGCACCCACATCCCGTCAGTTCTACTTGTTTGTGCACCAACATCACCGTCAGTTCTGCTTCTTTGTGCACCAATTTCACCGTCAGTTCTGTTTGTTTGTGCACCATATCCCTTCACATCAATGTTAAGTTATTAAGCTTGAGATATTCTGAAAAAAAATCCGCACGGCCCAACACAACGCAACGCAACGCAACGCAACGCAACGCAACGCAACGCAACGCAACGCAACGCAACGCAACGCAACGCAACGCAACGCAACGCAACGCAACGCAACGCAACGCAACGCAACGCAACGCAACGCAACGCAACGCAACGCAACGCAACGCAACGCAACGCAACGCAACGCAACGCAACGCAACGCAACGCAACGCAACGCAACGCAACGCAACGCAACGCAACGCAACGCAACGCAACGCAACGTAAGGGTATCTTCCTTGTACGCATGGCTCGTCGGGCAGGGTGTATCGATATACGGATTGTGGTTGACAGTGACCCAGACTGAAGACAACACGTCATTTGAAAAGCGTGCACCGGGTTTATTGTGTATTTGCTGCACATTAGATACATCTATTTTGATAAACGGAGACCCAGACACACCTTTTACACGACCCTAATTATTATATAGTTTTAACGATTATGATTCGTCCGCCGAATTAATTTAATTAATTACAGTTTATATGTATAAGAAAAACATATTATTGTTCGGACGGTGCAATAAACACGCACACACACAAACACACACACACACACACACACACACACACATATATATATATATATATATATATATATATATATATATATATATATATACACTCACACACACACACACACACACATTCACACACACAACACACACACACACACACACACACACACACACACACACACACACACACACACACACACACACACACACACACACACACACACACACACACACACACACACACAACACAAACACAAACACACCGATATAATAAGGTCAAACACTTTAAAATAGTAGATTATTATCCCCGAACCAATGATGACCACGTGCTCCCAAATTAGCGAAGAATAGTGCAATACGTCATCCGCAAATCTTTTCAACACTTCTTTTTAAATCATATCTACTATCTGTAATTCGAAACATGGAATGCATTATACTAGGTTTTCCTGCTGAAACAATCTGAATTTCATTTTTGAACAGTTCATGTTTCATACATTTTCATACTTGTCCCTTCGACGTTTCATCGATATTTAAGTCAAACTTGTATCGTCAGATCTAAGTCTGTTGTGTGCGCATTGACGTACTCTCCGACCCGCCGGCTCAGGACACTACGGCTGCACATGGAAGAACGTATAGTTGGCGCACATTGCCTGCTCAACGGCTAAGCATGCTGAAAACTCGGGAACAAACACTCGGTCGCTAGTGCAGTTGGCAATGCCGGACGGGTATCGCTGCACAGGTCCCACCTGACCCAGACACTGGTGCGACAGAGCGCAGTTGTCTGGATCTGGTATGAAATCCCCATGGATAAATCCATCACATGTGACCGGATCTGAAGAGAAGGGAGCAAGTACCGAGTTAATGAAAACCTCCACACGCCTGCTTGATCATAGTCGCTAGTACGGTTTACATAGATAATACCAAGTCTGTTCACACAACTGCGATAAATATCTTCACGAAATATCATAACGTTAGTAACGGGTAACTTTGGTTTTTGGTTAGTAGTTTTTTCTCATACCAAACATAGGTCATCTATAAATAGCATCTATGAATAGTTCATATTAGGCGAACATTAAAGGACCTTTTTTATAATTGTAATATATTTTTCAAAGCTAACTGGAAATTCATAGAAGTGCGAATTATACCTTTCTCGCAGTTGGGTCCCGACGCCTGGTTGGCGCAGCCGCAGTTGTGACCACACAGACACGTGTATCCGGCCACGTGATCTATACATGTCGACGCATGCTGACACGGACTGCTAGCGCACTCGTCGATTCCTGAAGGAACAATTTAAACATATTGAAGACTATGAACCACGTCGTGACCAAATGATTGTAACTAGAATAATCCGAAGAGTACTTATTGGCATGACAAATTGTGAATTATCGGGGAAGTATTGAATCAGTCAAGTGACAAGTGGGATATTACATTGAAGCTCAACAACATAAGTAGTGTCGTTGATAATCCTGTTTCATAAATCCTGTCCTAAAGCTGGTACGGAACTGATGGATCGACTACGTAATACTAATATAGAATCCACTGGTGTATATCATGTACCACTTTATAAGATACAAAGGGAAGGAAGAAGAAGAAAATAGGTCTACCCTGTCATGCAGGTTTGTACAATGTATGTAATCATTATATAACCGGTGTAATAATCAATGTAAGTACGTGTGACAACATGTGCCCAGTGACGGACCTGTCTCGCAGTGTAGTCCGCTGTAGCCGGCCGCACAGTCGCAGTGGAAGCCGCCGGGGTCGTCCGTGCAGTTGGCTCCGTGTTCACACGACGTCTCCGCACACAGGATGATCTCTGTCACACACGACACACGCACACGACTACAGTGCACACGACTAGGTGATGATCTCTGTCACACACGACACACGCACACGACTACAGTGCACACGACTAGGTGATGATCTCTGTCACACACGACACCCGCACACGACTACAGTGCACACGACTAGGTGATGATCTCTGTCACACACGACACACGCACACGACTACAGTGCACACGACTAGGTGATGATCTCTGTCACATATGTCACGCTGACAACTACAGCACACACAACTAGGTGATGATCTCTGACCACCCCGCTGACAACTACAGCACACATAACTAGGTGATGATCTCTGTCACACACGACACACGCTGACAACTACAGCACACACAACTAGGTGATGATCTCTGTCACACACGACACACGCTGACAACTACAGCACACACAACTAGGTGATGATCTCTGTCACACACGACACACGCTGACAACTACAGGCACACATAGATACTAGACAGTGATAGGATGATCTCTGTCACACACGACACACGCTGACAACTACAGCACACACAACTAGGTGATGATCTCTGTCACATATGACACACGCTGACAACTACAGCACACACAACTAGGTGATGATCTCTGTCACACACGACACACGCTGACAACTACAGCACACACAACTAGGTGATGATCTCTGTCACACACTGACACACGCTGACAACTACAGCACACACAACTAGGTGATGATCTCTGTCACATATGACACACGCTGACAACTACAGCACACACAACTAGGTGATGATCTCTGTCACACACGACACACGCTGACAACTACAGCACACACAACTAGGTGATGATCTCTGTCACACACGACACACGCTGACAACTACAGCACACACAACTAGGTGATGATCTCTGTCACACACGACACACGCACACGACTACAGTGCACACGACTAGGTGATGATCTCTGTCACACACGACACACGCACACGACTACAGTGCACACGACTAGTGATGATCTCTGTCACACACGACACACGCTGACAACTACAGCACACACAACTAGGTGATGATCTCTGTCACACACGACACACGCTGACAACTACAACACACACAACTAGGTGATGATCTCTGTCACACACGACACACGCTGACAACTACAGCACACATAACTAGGTGATGATCTCTGTCACACACGACACACGCTGACAACTACAGCACACACAACTAGGTGATGATCTCTGTCACACACGACACACGCTGACAACTACAGTGCACACGACTAGGTGATGATCTCTGTCACACACGACACACGCACACGACTACAGTGCACACGACTAGGTGATGATCTCTGTCACACACGACACACGCTGACAACTACAGCACACACAACTAGGTGATGATCTCTGTCACATATGACACACGCTGGCAACTACAGCACACACAACAAGGTGATGATCTCTGTCACACACGACACACGCTGACAACTACAGCACACACAACTAGGTGATGATCTCTGTCACACACGACACACGCTGACAACTACAGCACACACAACTAGGTGATGATCTCTGTCACACACGACACACGCTGACAACTACAGCACACACAACTAGGTGATGATCTCTGTCACACACGACACACGCTGACAACTACAGCACACACAACTAGGCGATGATCTCTGTCACACACGACACACGCACACGACTACAGTGCACACGACTAGGTGATGGATTCTGTCACACACGACACAAGCACACGACTACAGTGCACACGACTAGGTGATGATCTATGTCACACACCACACACGCACACGACTACAGTGCACACGACTAGGTGATGATCTCTGTCACACACGACACACGCACACGACTACAGTGCACACGACTAGGTGATGATCTCTGTCACACACGACACACGCACACGACTACAGTGCACACGACTAGGTGATGATCTCTGTCACACACGACACACGCACACGACTACAGTGCACACGACTAGGTGATGATCTCTGTCACACACGACACACGCTGACAACTACAGCACAGTGCACACAGACTATGGTGATGATCTCTGTCACACACGACACACGCTGACAACTACAGCACACACAACTAGGTGATGATCTCTGTCACATATGACAAACGCTGACAACTACAGCACATACAACTAGGTGATGATCTCTGTCACACACGACACACGCTGACAACTACAGCACACACAACTAGGTGATGATCTCTGTCACACACGACACACACTGACAACTACAGCACACACACCTAGGTGATGATCTTTGTCACAAACGACATACGCTGACAACTACAGTACACACAACTAGGTGATGATCTCTGTCACACACGACACACGCTGACAACTACAGCACACACAACTAGGTGATGTTCTCTGTCACACACGACACACGCTGACAACTACAGTACACACAACTAGGTGATGATCTCTGTCACATATGACACACGCTGACAACTACAGCACAGACGTCCAGCTGATTATCTATGTCACACACGACACGAAGGGTGTGTCACTCACCTGTCTCGCATGTACTGCCCGTGTACTTCGGTGGACAGAGACATCGGACGCCGGGGGCAGTGTCGTCACACGTGCCGCCATTTTGACACGTCACCACGCTACAGTTCCGGGTGTCTACGATATAACAAAGGAACATATTTGATGCTACGTCACTAAGAAAATGTACCGAAATTAATAATTATGCAATTTCTGTGCGTATGATATGTTTTGTTCGAGCACTGACTGTGGCAATTCCGACTGCCTAAAACATATTAAATTTTCCTTGACAGTTGAATATATTGACATAACTATACATTATATCACAAACAGACATACTCACAATTAGTTGTCTACAATCCAATACAATAACAATAAACTTTACTGCAACACCGATGAATAAGACTGTCGCTTACCTGCTGTTGTGACAACGGTGACAGTGGTCGATACTGCAATACACAAAATATGATCACGATAATGACACAGTTTGGACAAACCGGTGACAATTACTGGTCTTCGTGTTGCTGTTACAGCGTTTCTTTTATGTATTCAGCACGCAAAAGACTATGGTAGTATCATTGGCAAATGCTTAGTTGTAATTGTAGTTAGCGCCTTGAAAAATTAAAGGCAAATGTATGATACTAAATCACAACGCATCGGGGGTAAATACAGTGGACGTTGAAAACAACAACGAACGAGACGGAACTTAGACGAGTGTATTGTGCTGTAACATACCTGGAACGACGGGCTGAGCACAAGCAGTGTCAGCCACGTAGGTAACACCAACCTCGATAGGGTTGTACACGAGACCACCTGCACACGACCTGTCATAAGCGATTGAGTTAGCGCACTCAATGTACTTGTAACAGTCGTACGGGTTAGGCAGGTACTGTGTCTTGTTGACGCAGATGTCGTCGGCTGAAACAAAACCAACCCGAAAAATATTACCTGTAGAGTACGTGTGTGTGTTTTTTTTTTTTTTTTTTTTTTTTTTTTTGTGTGTGTGTGTGTGTGTGTTGTTTGTGTGTGTGTGTGTGTGTGTGTGTGTGTGTGTGTGTGTGTGTGTGTGTGTGTGTGTGTGTGTTGTTGTGTGTGTGTGTGTGTGTGTTGTGTGTGTGTGTGTGTTTTGTGTGTGTGTGTGTGTGTTGTGTGTGTGTGTGTGTGTGTGTTGTGTGCTAGTGATGCTAGTGGTGATGTAGTATCGTATGCTGCTGATGTATGTATGTATGTATGTGTGTATGTATGATGTATGTATGTATGTATGTATGTATGTAGATGTATGTATGTTATGTATGATTATGTATGTTATGTATGTATGTATGTATGTATGTATGTATGTATGTATGTATGTATGTATGTATGTATGATGTATATGTATGTATGTATGTATGTATGTATGTATGTATGTATGTATGTATGTATGTATGTATGTATGTATGTATGTATGCATGCATGCATGCATGCATGCATGCATGCATGCATGCATGCATGTATGTATGTATGTGCGCGTATGAGTGTATTTCTAAAGATATGTTCCCGCGCGTCTGTGTATGTGTGCATAGCGGATTCAGAGCGTATCCACCAGGTACACGAGCACCCCCCGTTACTTCAGCAAAACATTATTTCCTCAAGCCAATTTCAGCTAATACTGTCAGTACTGTTTATGTGATGTAAGTCAGAACAATTGTTCACTGTGTTTCAGGTACAAGATGACACGTACCCAGTCCACAGGTTGACGTCGTCCCGCCCTGCGAGCAGCCACACACGGGACAGTCGCACCGGTATCCGTCGTCCTCTCTAGTGCACGTGCCTCCGTTCTCACACGGCCCACTGGCACACGGGTCCACGTCTACAACACGTGCACAACTGTCTTCTGTGACGTAGTCTGCATGTTTATATGAAAGTTATAAACACACAACAAAGAAACCACCCAAACGCTGTCCAAGCACTGCACAGTGTCTCTCCTGGCCAACGGTCAAACGCATGTATGAACTCCCACAGGTATATATAAACTCATGTACGTCACTGATCAACATGTATAGATCAGTGATTTAGATATCTATACACATACATGATATGATTATGTATATATCGTAATGCTGTAATACGAATTAACAATAACAGTTTCAAACATATTTAATATATAATTATTGTCAATCAAGACAATAAATCGAAAACAGGCTATCTACATAATTATATCGAAGACGGACCAACTAAATAATGGAAAACGGCGACTATCGTCAAGGTACCAGAGAAAGGAGATTTGTGAGACAGCAGACACTGGCGCTGGTCATCGAGTTGCCGTATTAATTTGAAGAGAATATTACCAACTGTTGACGTCACTCTTCGACAAGAGTAAGTATGTTCCTATAGAGGCAATTCCTGCATAGATCAGGTATTCACACTAAGATAAATATTAGAACAAAGTGTGGGATGGAAGAGTCTACCATCTACAACGTATTCATCGACTTCAAAACTTCTTTTGACAGTCATCACAGAGAATCCTTGTGGAAGATGTTACGTCATTACGGGGCCTCCGGATGATGGTCGATGTCATAAGCGAGACTCTATACAAATGTTCAGTGTCGCATTACATGTAGCAACATCTTGACAAATAGTGTCAGCATCAAACCAGTAGTGATGTGAGAACGTATTCTTCCTTCGTTCCTGTAATCCTTGTTATTGACTAGTTGGTCACCGAAATCACCAAAGATGGACAATGGGTTATCAGATGGCTACTTACTTCAATACTGGAAGACCTGGACCAGGGATATGATATCTATCTAGCAGACACAATGACATGCAGGCTTGTATGGAGACAACTACAGACACATTACGTGAATCGTGACTATTCTCAGGCCGACGACATTTTCTGTATCAGAGAAACCGTGTAGGATTACACTTCCGTATTGACGTAATTACGGATGACTTACCTCCAGGAGTAGAGGTCCCTCCCGTGGGTGCTTGGGTCGAGTCCCCTGGGGCGGTGTCTACGGCAAAACGACATCGGGTTTTAGCGCGGACAACACGAGTTAGCTTGTATATGGAGACAGCGTGTTTTTGCGTGAATGAGTAAGTGTGTTTTCATGTATGTATGTGTATTTATGTGTATGTAGGTAATGAAGGCATGTCTGAATCTACATGAAGACATGTATGCATGCACATATTCAATTATGTAATAATTATGTACGCATGTATGCATGTATGAATGTTGTGTGTGTGTGTGTGTGTGTGTGTGTGTGTGTGTGTGTGTGTGTGTGTGTGTGTGGTGTGTGTGTGTGTGTGGGTGTGTGTGTGTGTGTGTGTGTTGTGTGTGTGTGTGTGTGTTGTGTGTGTGTGTGTGTGTGTGTATGTATGTATGTATGTATGTATGTATGTATGTATGTATGTATGTATGTGTGTATGTGTGTATGTATGTATGTATGTATGTATGTATGTATGTATGCATGTGTGTGTATGTATGTGTGTTTATATGAATGCATGCATGAATGCATGGATGTGTGAATGTATGTATGCATATAGGATGAAAGTATTGTGTACTTATGTATTTGTGTATATATGTGTATATGTATGATGTAGATATTTATTTATATGTGTTTGTAGTTTAGTCACGTATGTGTCTGTAAATGCTAGTTACTAATGCAGTTGCCTTTTTGACGTATGAAATAAAAACGTCATAGTTACGTTGCTGGCTGGCGCCAGACAATGATGGGTCATGCCGTCAAATAAAACAAGAGATTAACGGTTTGAAACTATCTTAAAAAGGGGCCTTCCGGGTAATTAAAAGACGTCTGCGCTGCCCCCACCCACAAGACGCCCCCTTTTTTTCTTTTTTATTTTTTTTAAAGCTGAACATAAACCCAAACTGGTTCTTATGGCCCTAAATTTCATCGCCCTTTTAAAAATTTTTGTTTAAATTCTGAGCATAAACCAACAAAAACTATACCCAATACCCACGCACCATCCCCAGACGGATTACATTAAACCACAAAACAACAACAACACACACAAACACACACACACACACACACACACAAAACACACACACACACACACACACACACACACACACACACACACACACACTTGAATAATCAATCAATCTGAAAGAACTATGCTAATTAACAATGCACAAACGAGAGAATATTTAAATATAATTCTTATTATAACATGGTATCATTTGTACGTACTGTGACATACCTGTGACAATGGGCTGAGCACACGCCGTGTCAGTCAGGAAACTGCAAACACCACTGTCAGGGTTGAAGACGAGATCTCCCGAACACGCCTGCCCTTGAGGAGTCGAGCTTGGACACATTACGTACTTGTGACAGTCGTACGGGTGAGACAGGGACCGAGTCTTGTTGACGCAAATGTCGGCGGCTGAAAACCAATGTCTATTATGTAATATAATTAAATTAATCCCACTTAGACAACTATTTGGGAGCGACATGGAAGAGACCATACAGAATCAACTTGGTGTCATTGTATTAAATCAAATTTCCAATACCGAATCTTCTGCGTTTAGGCAATATTTGTCTTCACACATGCTAAATGGTACAAGAGCTGTTTTCGCATTAAATATATTGGTACAATATACTATTAATCTTATTATAAAAACACATACGTTTTAGTATATATGCGACTCAAATAGGTCCGCGCTACCATCAACTGCAGAGACTTATGTACTACATCAGATAATTCATTAATCAAATAGTGAATTCACCGGGAGTCAATGTCTTATTACCCAGTCCACAGGTTGACGTCGTCCCGCCCTGCGAGCAGCCGCACACGGGACAGTCGCACCGGTATCCGTCGTCCTCTCTAGTGCACGTGCCTCCGTTCTCACACGGCCCACCGGCACACGGGTCTACACCTGCAAGACACGTAGCAGCACTTCCGTCACGTATTTTCCGTCACGTATCTTCCGTCACGTATCTTCCGTCACGTATCTTCCGTCACGTATCTTCCGTCACGTATATTCCGTCACGTATCTTCCGTCACGTATCTTCCGTCACGTATCTTCCGTCACGTATATTCCGTCACGTATATTCCGTCACGTATCTTCCGTCACGTATCTTCCGTCGCGTATCTTCCGTCGCGTACCTTCCGTCGCGTATCTTCCGTCGCGTATCTTCCGTCGCGTACCTTCCGTCGCGTATCTTCCGTCGCGTATCTTCGGTCGCGTATCTTCCGTCGCGTATCTTCCGTCGCGTATCTTCCGTCGCGTATCTTCCGTCGCGTATCTTCCGTCGCGTATCTTCCGTCGCGTATCTTCCGTCGCGTATCTTCCGTCGCGTATCTTCCGTCGCGTATCTTCCGTCGCGTATCTTCCGTCACGTATCTTCCGTCGCGTATCTTCCGTCACGTATCTTCCGTCGCGTATCTTACGTCACGTATCTTCCGTCGCGTATCTTCCGTCGCGTATCTTCCGTCGCGTATCTTCCGTCGCGTATCTTCCGTCACGTATCTTCCGTCGCGTATCTTCCGTCGCGTATCTTCCGTCGCGTATCTTCCGTCACGTATCTTCCGTCACGTATCTTCCGTCACGAACACACAGCTTTGTCACCACAGGCAACGTTGGTTATTCTGACAATGCGCTCTACTGAAAAGATATCTAAGCGCGTGACCGCAGAAACTCTAATGGGCATGTTTGTCTAGACGACCATTTCCGCATTGCATTTTGTTCCGACACAATCGGATTCGAATCGCGTGTGTAAACATCATCGCGACACAGATCGGTGTGGCCAATTTGTGGTTATGAATTTGACTTTGTTTATTAAATGTGCTTATTGGTTGTTGTTGGAAACGCCTGTGTATTCAGGTGCACTAAGACATTGACATTACGGAAATGTATCAGTACCACAACTGGAACCGACCTCATTCTAGGACAGTTGGAATGACTTTTCAAAGAGAGCGAACTATAACCGCTTAAAGCGGAAGGTGACTGAATGATTGTGAACCTTCAGCAACGACATTGCGTACCTGCAGTTGTACCAACGGAACCTGTAGTCATATCTACAACATACACCGATCACGGGCGATTACTGCAAGTTAGATTGTTAAGTAAATGTAGCCTACTCCAGATGATATTCAGTCGTGTAATCTCAAGACATGATTGATTTAGATTTTACGAGCAATTTACACTTACGAAATTACGACGTATAGTAATGCATACCGCATTCAAATGATAAGCGATGCTAAAGACAACTGTAGCGTACCTGTGGTTGTATCGTCGGGGTATGTCGAGGCGTCCGACACAACTGTGGTTGCTACGGTGGACAAGACGGAACGGGTTATAGTAACTGGTGAACGTTTGGTGAACATACGCTTGGAAGTTCAAGAGAAACTACAGCATTGTGCATTTCGTCAAACCACCATCCACTACAGAAAATCGGACCCAATACGTAGGGAAAAATAGCTGCCCGGCTCTGATATCCACATTCCACGGCTCCACACACTTGTATTAGTATACGTCTCATTCGATAGGTGGAGCCACTACATAGACTGGTTTTTTTTACCATAAACAACTGGAGGCGGCTATTTACTACCCCTCCACGCACAAATGTATGTAAACGCCTGATGTAAATCTTGTCAAAAGTAGCTTCAATCTAACTGAATCTAATCGAACATAATCCAACTTAACAACCCAAAATTTAATACTAACCCTAAAACTAACCCTAAACTTAAATATGTTTGCACATCGGAGCAGCTATCAAAGAGCATTTGGACGTAGAGGGTTAGCAAATAGCCATCGCCTAGACAACGACGACAAAACTATCTCCCAGTCTAAAGTAAGCCTTACCTTTCCAGGGGACTTTTTAAAAGACGCCATGGATGGAACAGGACAATTTAGCAGCCGTTACACGCGTCCGCATTTATACGTTTAGTTACCTTTTTGACAGGTTATGTCTTGCAAGCTATTCCAAAATATTCTTGCAAACGATCAGCGTACTTACCAGTGGCGTATCTAGGATGTTGGAAAGATGACCAAAGCTATTCGAACAAGTAAATGCACGACAAGGGTGCCATGTAGTGGCGTAATATGTTAATAAAATTATATTTCCAAAGCCAAAGGGGCCGTGGCGCAATGCCACCTAAATATATGCCAATTGTAGTTCCGCCTAAAAATGTAGTTACATAGCATACTGGTTTCTATAAATATGTGTACACGACTATTTCCAGGAATTGTTGATAGAACGTTTGCTTGGATTAATGATTGCTACAGAACTAATTAAACGAACGCGGAACCTTGTGTGACAATCGCCAAAAAGTAATTACACACTCGAACAGGTGTCCATTACAATAGTAGTCAATGTTTATGACTATTTCACAACTTACCCGGAGTACCTTGTGTGGTCGTGACTCCCGTGGAGTTGGCGAGAGGACCGAAGGAGAGGGACGCGTTGAGGGAGACGGAGAAGGCGGCCAAGAGGGAGTTGGGACGACGCAGCTCCTCCTCCAGGCCACTCACTATCAGGTGCTGAAGGGTGTGGGACACTTGACCAACCGTTGGTCGCACCACCGTCAGCTCGTAGTGGACAATAACGCTACCGCGGCTGCAGTCGAGTAACAATGGTCAATAAGGATTTGTCAGTGGCGATTGTGTATGTTTGGAAGTCTTTGCATTTGTAATTGAAACTGATACTACGAAATGAAAGTATATGTATACTTATGTATATATTTGCTCCTTAATTGGTATGCAGGGAACTGTTGTTATTAACGGTTAATGTACTAATTCTTTAAGCTGACCATGTTCATCCCAGCAACGGAGAAAGATAAGATCGTAAAATGGTTATTTGACGGCTGCGCGAGTTACTGTTTTGTTAAGATATCCAAATAATTGTGTACTGCCAATTCGAAATTTAGGTTTTACTTTGATTAATACTCTACAGTGTTAGCGTTGCCGTGCCTACCTGAAACCGGTCACTTCACAAGCTTTATACCAACGGTTGAGAATACCGCCTTGCAGCACATCGGAGACCTTCAATAGATAGAAACGTCAACAGTAAGCTTACAGCTAATACAAACTCAATCAAACATTACAGGTTGCCATCAGTACGGCATTAATTTAGATGTCAAAGAATGGAAAAACTGACACTGACATTTGTCATGTTCTGTGCAACTTTATAGATTTCCGTTTGCATGTAGGTAAATTATTTCGTGATGTGATGATACAGCCACTATTCCTGACTATTCTGTTAACAATAAACTAATAGTTTTGTAAATATTTCAATATGAAACATGAAAAATTTCAGTTTTTCTTGCTGTGCCAATCTAAGGATTTTTACGTATTTTATATATATATATATATATATATATATATATATATATATATATATATATATATATATATATATATATACGTTTTAAAACTTGTTAAAAAAGAAATGGCATATTAGATGGATTTGAGCCATGGCCCCTTTGGCTTCGGATTAATAAATTAATAACGTATCGCGCCTTTACGTGGCCAAGTAATGACACTTTTACATGCTCAAACATTTTACATTTTGCTCCCCCCACACCAGACATCCAAGATACACCAGTGAACGAACACATCCGATGAACACTGTTTATGAGTCAGCGGAATAGCACGTGACAATTCGTATGCATTTAATAATTTACAACGGACAAATTAACGATCGCCAGGTAATAATTAATTTAACTATGATAATAACACAAACACAACGAACAACGTGTACACCTTTTGACAGAATTCTTGTTTCAGATGGTTGTATTCGACCGATGTCGAATCATTGTAACCAGCAGTGAACTCTAGGCCGTCCAGCATGGCGTCACCCATGAATCTGTCTGAAACGACGACCTACTTGTTGTGTTAACGCTCTAAATTATAAATATTTATATAGCACACTATCCAATCCTAATTATATGTTAAAAGCTCCATGCAATTCATTCCCTGGCAGACCCATCGAATACAATAATAATAAGAATAATAGTAATTAATAATAATGAAAACAATATTTATTATTATTATTACTATTATCATCATCGTAATCATCATCTTCAATCCATACACGACTACACGTATATCATGGCACTCAGCCAGGTATTCATTTGTGCACTTGACTGAATTGAGACAACGTGGATATGACGAAATTGATCATTCTTAAAATGAAAAGAGAAATTATTTGACAGCGAGTTCCCTCGGATGGTAGTGGGGTGTTCTAATCGTGCTGTTGTCGCCACTTCATCGCTTTATCATCCGAAGTAACTTATAAAACATAACTTTGACAATTTGTAAGTTCGACTCAGGTGTATGTGTCTTAGCAATGTGTCTCATTTACACAATAGGTTGTGCCTATGAATTCTCCCAACGAACGTGTACGTTCGTTGTAATCATCGACACGACACTTTCATTTTCACTTTCACTTTCACTTGACACCGCACCAACTGCCGTATATCAAAAACACAAACTGATATTTGTGGTTTATACAACAACCCAACCGTTCTTCTCAGTGTTTGAGGCCACGTCTGTTAGTGGGATGTTTGAGGCCACGTCTATTAGTTGGATGTTTGAGGCCACGTCTGTTAGTGGGATGTTTGAGGCCACATCTGTTAGTGGGATGTTTGAGGCCACATCTGTTAGTGGGATGATTGAGGCCACGTCTGTTAGTGGGATGTTTGAGGCCACGTCTGTTAGTGGGATGTTTGAGGCCACGTCTGTTAGTGGGATGTTTGAGGCCACGTCTGTTAGTGGGATGTTTGAGGCCACGTCTGTTAGTGGGATGTTTGAGGCCACGTCTGTTAGTGGGATGTTTGAGGCCACGTCTGTTAGTGGGATGTTTGAGGCTACGTCTGTTGGTGGAATGCTTGAGGCCACGTCTGTTAGTGGGATATTACTGAAGTCACAGTTGGTTTCTTGCGGCGAGAACACAATGGTGCAATTATCTCTCTTGTGACATTTTAATATTTCGAAGGCAAAGAGCAAACGCTGATAGCACAAGGCAAACTGTTTTTACCTGAGATGGGAGTTTCCGATGCTTTATGCTGTGACACTGAAACACCAGACGGGTGTAAAGTAAAGTGACGCTTTGTAGCATTTTATTCCCCCAAAAACAAATACAATTTAGCTCCATGCAGACATGCACATGCTTACACACACACACACGCGCGCGCGCATACACACATACACACATACACACATACACACATACACCCACATACACACCCACATACACACACACATACACCCACATACACACACTCGCACACACACACGCACGCACACGCATACACACACGCATACACATACACATACACATACACATACACATACACATACACATACACATACACATACACATACACATACACATACACATACACATACACATACACATACACATACACATACACATACACATACACATACACATACACATACACATACACATACACATACATACACATACACATACACATAAACATACACATACACATACACATACACATACACATACACATACACATACACATACACATACACATACACATACACATACACATACACATACACATACACATAAAACATACACATACACATACACATCACATACACATACACATACACATACACATACACATACACATACACATACACATACACATACACATACACATACACATACACATACACATACACATACACATACACATACACATACACATACACATACACATACACATACACATACACATACACATAAAATACACATACACACATACACATACACATACACATACACATACACATACACATACACATACACATACACATACACATACACACATACATACATATATATATATATATATACACACACGCATACACACGCACATACACACGCACACGCACACGCACACGCACACGCACAAGCACGCGCACGCGCACGCGCACGCGCACGCGCACGCGCACGCGCACGCGCACGCGCACGCGCACGCGCACGCGCACGCGCACCCGCACGCGCACGCGCACGCGCACGCGCACGCGCACGCGCACGCGCACGCGCACGCGCACGCGCACGCGCACATACTAAACTGACAAACACACGATATTCTCGAAGAGTACGAAGCATAAGAGCATTTATACTGCAGTGCGTTGAAACGGTGATGTTATTGTGGTGCTGCGGTGGTGCTGTGGCGCGGTGGTGCATTGTTTATGTTACCTGCAATGTATATGCTGAGGGCCGCGATGACAACGAGCGCTGCTACGACAATGACACTCAGGATTATCACTGTCTTCTGTGGCGAACGTTTGGGCTGCAAGACACAACGATGCATTGGAAATACCAGCAGCTAACTAAATCCACTACATGTAGTGCATTGCCAACAGTACGTTTTATTCTGCCATTGTCATGAGTTGGTCTTATGGAGGTGTAACAACGGGAGGTCGAGACACGAACGGTAATATGGACCCATCGTTTATAACTGAGTGCACTGTTCTGTTAATTCTTATGGGCTCTTACATCTATTCAACGCGTCCTACATACGAGAAAGGTAGGTCTTATTAATATTTCGCAGTCTAGTTCGACCGTGCGTTAATACAACATCGATTGTGTATCTAATTAGACCGAGACACCTGTTCGCTGGTATATCCCGGCGTCAAGCGGCGACATTGTCAATCCACTCGCTCACGTGGGTCTCGTCTATTGTCGTATCCAGGGTGGTTTCTATCGCAGCAGTAACAAAACCTTGGCACCGACAGCTACAGAGAGCGCAGCCTTACAAAGAAGGCACTGTCGTCGTGCAGCGCCATGTGCACAGGTGGATCCGTGGGAATGTAGGCACGTCTTTCATAGACCTCTAGATGTTGCTTATATTACACATAGACATTGTCTAGTATTCTAATACGTTTTGTGTAACCGTCTTTCAGGTGTGTTTTGACGATCTGCGAGACTGTGTCGGCTGACATTGTGCGAGGAAGCAATATTGCTTATACTAATAACTATTAGTAGTGTATTGACCGCATATAATACACAATACAGTCTCCGTCCATTGGCTTATGTGACTGACGTTATTGGGCAGTCTAGCAGGAAGCTGTCGTTATAAAATGCACCTATTTACTGTAGCGTATACATGCTGTAACTTGGACGATTACCAATACTCTTTTGCAATTGCTGTTTAATTTTTATTTTATCTTTATTTGTTTCCTTATACATTTGAGCGTAATATTGATGTTTACATTAATTTTAGTTCTTGTTAAATAATAACAATAACATGATCTTAATTATTTAATTTGACAATATTACCTATAACACCATTTTTACTATTCAAATGTATTTTTTTTTATTTACGTATTCATTTTTAACGTACATTGTACATGCATAATCAATGTTTAGGGCTGTGAACATTATTGGATGTGGCGCTCAACAAAATAAATATTTGTATTATTATTATCCCTTGAGGCGCCGTTGTTTGGTAGTTAACACAACAGATTATAGTGTCTGTAGGTGTGTTTGTGTCTGTTTGTGCGTTGTTCGAGTTCCGCTGTGTAGTTAGTTAATTTGTTTGTACAGCCACGTGCCATGGGGGGTGTTTAAGGGCGCTGGTGCCATTATGTCCTCCTAGATATTTGGAACATAGTCGTGGCTGCAACAGAATGGCGTTCTCCACAAACTTTCTGAAGTGCTCCCTTAGACGTTTTGAAATGCCCCCTACCAAACGATACGAAGTCGTCAATAGCACCGCGATTTTTTTTTTATAGAATCGATATGTAGGCCAATGTAATTAGGATCCGACAAACGGACAATAACGTGAACTTGGCCGCGGCAATTTGGGCGGATAGCGTCATTCATTGGCTACAAAGAGAAATTATTGTACGATATGCCTATAAATACAAGTGTGCTAAACAGCTAGCGAACGAGTATTCATGCAATATTAATTAACATGATCTGCTCTCCATGTTTAGCGGTGTCTCATTTTATATGTTGCGTGTTGCGTGTTGCGTGTTGCGAGATGCGAGATGCTGCTTGCGATGGTTATATCGTTCAACTAATTACTGGTATGTTTAGCACACGGGGTAATGCGGGGTGGATATGTTTTTCTCGTTAATTTCAGAGCACATTAGCCGTGCAATATTTGAAAATTGAACGAAATGTTCAAAATATAATCCTACTCATAATTTTTTTTCAATTACTTGGATCCCGTTGGTAATGTTCCCGTCACGGTCTAGTGCACAATAATAAATCCTTTTGTTGTCTGATTTGTTCGCGCATTCAACACAACCGTTAAAGTGCACTTCCTGTTAATAATACCACATAGACCTACTGGTATATTCTGCGTAGCGTAACAGCCAATCGTACTTTAACGAAGCACAATACCACGTTACCTATTGAACTGTTTATATGTCCCACGCGTCAGTGGTTCCACTAAAACAGTACTTGATTATAGCAATCGACCGATTATACTATTATGACTGCACTCTTGACAAAGCGCAATGGCTCAGGGGGAGAGCTTCGGACTCTCGACTACGAGAACCCGCGTTCGAATCATGCGATGCGGTGTTAAAACCTTAGGCAAGTTTATTTCACTCTACATTGCTCCAGTTCACTCAGCTGTATAAATGAGTTCCTGGCTATAGACTGTGGTGGATACGAGCAGCCTTCGCGCAATAATTGTAGCATATGGCTGGATGCTTCCCAGAGAAGCCGAGATGGTGTCTGAATGAACAGGCCTGTCAGGGAAGTAAAGCGTAAAGCGCTTTGAACGATCCTGAGGACAGGATACTGGGCTATAGAAGACATTGCCTTTATTTTTATTGACAAACAACACAGGAGGTTATAGGGTAACCTAAACAGACACAAGTACACGACTGCGATGGATACACCGGGGTTGAACAACAATGAAAATACATACAGAGTTACAGAAGTATAGTAGTCCTACTGTATGTTTAATGTCACTGTTATATATTGAGACAAGACGCAATGTTGTGATATGTAAATCTATTTTTTTCTCACATTTTGTACTGTTCTTCCTACTATGTTCTGTACTACGTTCGGTGTCGGAAAATAAACATATTGATTGATTGATTGGTTGGTTGATTGGTTAATGGATTGATTGATTGATTGATTGATTGTTCGATCGATCAATCGATCGATCGATAGGTCGATAGGTCGATCGATTGATTGATTGATTGATTGATAGCTGTCGACGCTTCCGTACTTACCCGGTAGCTGTCTGTATTTATGTAATCCTGTTGCGAACTTTGTGGGCGGGTGTTGGGTGTCTGTCTACCATCAATTCCGAACGTAGACCGACTGCCAAACACGCCCAGTCCCACCTCGTCCGGCCCAACCGCTCCTTTCTTGCAACAGGAGAACATAACTGGACACGGTCACCAACACTCGGTGTGTTTGCAAAAACTGCGGATTACCAACGACGCGCCGTAGAGAAGTCGTGCCGTGTGGAACTTGTCTGGAGTAGCGCCGTCCTGTATATAAAGCCACTGTGACTTAACCGGTAAACAATTAATAGATCGCTCGACAAATACTTCCTAGCAACGATACTGGCAGGGAAGTAAATCATTCATTAAGACACGCTTGTGTCATTTGCCGGTTCTCGGTGTTTTCCCGGCGTTGTGCTGTGTGCGTCAATGTGTGTGTGTGTGTGTGTGTGTGTGTGTGTGTGTGTGTGTGTGTGGCGTGCGTGCGTGCGTGCGTGCGTGCGTGTGCGTGTGCGTGTGCGTGTGCGTGTGCGTGTGCGTGTGCGTGTGCGTGTGCGTGTGCGTGTGGGTGTGGGTGTGTGTGTGTGTGTATTTCAAAGGGAGTAGTGCATGTAATGTTCATCTGCTGTGAACTCGTTAACTCTACATAGGAAGAACCTTGCCGAGTAACTATTTATTCAATTTTTTGGCATAATTCATGTTTGTAATTTGTATATTTAATATTATAAAGAAAATAGTCATAGTAGCCATGAGGGGTTTTTTTTATTAAACCTTTGTCTGCTGGGGTCTTACATTATGACAGTGCAAGTGCATACTATTATGTTCCGCTGTTTTGGTCAAATGGTAGTAAATTATATTACAAGACACAGAAATGACGAGGCATTTCTAGCGATATATGCTGGTTGTGTGTTTGTGCGTGCAACTGCATGCGTGTGTGCGCGTGTGTATGCACAACATACGTACGTACATACGTTGTGCATTGTTGAGATGAAACGTTAAAGTGGTTTGTAGTGCTTATGAAACACGTTTTTCTTTTAATTTTATGTGTGGACGTGTTAAAAGTACAAAAAACATTGTATCTACAGTGAAGAAATGGAGAGAGAGAGAGAGAGAGAGAGAGAGAGAGAGAGAGAGAGGAGAGAAGAGAGGAGAGAGAGAGAGAGAATGAGATGAGAGAGAGAGGGGGAGGACATAAGAGAGAGAGAGAGGGGAGGACATGAGATGGAGAGAGAGAGGGGGGAGGACATGAGATGGAGAGAGAGAGGGGAGGACATGAGATGGAGACAGAGAGGGGGAGGACATGAGATGGAGAGAGAGAGAGAGGGGAGAGCGTGAGATGGAGAGAGAGGGGAGGACATGAGATGGAGAGAGGAGGACATGAGATGGAGAGAGAGAGGGGGGAGGACATGAGATGGAGACAGAGGGGGAGGACATGAGATGGTAAGAGAGTGAGAGAGAGGGGGAGGACATGAGATGGAGAGAGAGGGGGAGGACATGAGATGGAGAGAGGGGGTCAGGACATGAGATGGAGAGAGAGGAGAGAAATGAGATGGAGAGAGAGGGGAGGACATGAGATGGAGAGAGAGGAGGGAGGACATGAGATGGAGACAGAGGGGGAGGACATGAGATGGTAAGTGAGAGAGAGGGGGAGGACATGAGATGGAGAGAGAGGGGAGGACATGAGATGGAGAGAGAGGGGGGTCAGGACATGAGATGGAGAGAGAGGAGAGAAAATGAGATGGAGAGAGAGGGGAGGACATGAGATGGAGAGAGAGGAGGGAGGACATGAGATGGAAAGAGAGAGAGGGGTGAGGACATGAGATGGAGACAGAGGGGGAGGACATGAGATGGTAAAGAGAGAGAGGGGGAGGACATTAGATGGAGACAGAGGGGGAGGACATGAGATGGTAAGAGAGAGAGGAGGACATGAGATGGAGAGAGAGGGGTGAGGACATGAGATGGAGAGAGAGAGGGAGGACATGAGATGGTAAGAGAGAGGGGGGAGGACATGATATGGAGAGAGATAGGGGAGGACATGAGATGGAGAGAGAGGGGAGGACATGAGATTGAGAGAGAGAGAGAGAGAGAGAGAGAGAGAGAGAGGTGGAGGACATGAGATGGGAGAGAGAGAGGGGGAGAACATGAGATGGAGAGAGGAGGGTGAGGACATGAGATGGAGACAGAGGGGGAGGACATGAGATGGTAAGAGAGAGAGAGGGGAGGACATGAGATGGAGAGAGAGGGTGAGGACATGAGATGGAGAGAGAGAGGGGGAGGACATGAGATGGTAAGAGAGAGGGGGAGGACATGATATGGAGAGAGAGAGGGCAGGACATGAGATGGAGAGAGAGGGGAGGACATGAGATTGAGAGAGAGAGAGAGAGAGGTGAGGACATGAGATGGGGAGAGAGAGGGGGAGGACATGAGATGGAGAGAGAGGGGGAGGACATGAGATGGAGAGAGAGGAGTGAACATGAGATGGAAAGAGAGGGGAGGACATGAGATGGAGAGAGAGGAGGGGAGGACATGAGATGGAAAGAGAGATTGGGGTGAGGACATGAGATGGAGACAGAGGGGGAGGACATGCGATGGTAAGAGTGAGAGGGGGGAGGACATGAGACGGAGAGAGAGGGGAGGACATGAGATAGAGAGAGAGGGGGGCAGGACATGAGATGGAGAGAGAGGAGAGAACATGAGATGGAGAGAGAGGGGAGGACACGAGATGGAGAGAGAGGGGATGACATGAGATGGAGAGAGAGAGGGGAGGACATGAGATGGAGAGAGAGGGGGAGGACATGAGATGGAGAGAGAGGGGAGGACATGAGATGGAGAGAGAAAGGGGGAGGACATGAGATGGAGAGAGAGGGAGAACATGAGATGGAGAGAGAAGGGAGGACATGAGATGGAGAGATGAGAGGTGGACATGAGATGGAAAGAGAGAGAGGGGGGACATGAGATGGAGAGAGGGGAAGACATGAGATGGAGAGAGAGGGGAGGACATGATATGGTGAGAGAGAGAGGGGAGGGCATGAGATGGAGAGAAAGAGAGGAGGAGGAGGAGGATATGTGATGGGGAGAGAGAGGGGAGGACATGAGATGGAGAGAGAGAGGGGAGAACATGAGGTGGAGAGAGAGGGAGACATGAGATGGAGAGAGAGAGAGAGGGGAGGACATGAGATGGAGAGAGAGAGAGAGAGGAGACATGAGATGGAAAGAGAGAGGGGGACATGAGATGGAGAGAGGGGAAGACATGAGATGGAGAGAGAGATGAGGAGGAGGAAATGTGATGGGGAGAGATAGGGGAGGACATGTGATGGGGAGAGAGAGGGGAGGACATGATATGGAGAGAGAGGGGAGGACATGAGATGGAGAGAGAGGGGAGGACATGAGATGGAGAGAGAGGGGTGGACATGAGATGGAGAGAGAGGAGGACATGAGATGGAGAGAGAGGGGTGGACATGAGATGGAGAGAGGGGGGACATGAGATGGAGAGAGAAGAGGACATGAGATGGAGAGAGAGAGAGGGGAGGACATGAGATGGAGAGAGAGAGAGAGAGAGAGAGAGAGGTGGAGAGAGGAGGCAATGGACAAAGCACTATAATGATTCAACGATATTTTAAGTGACCACAACAACAATGGGAGAACATATATTTAATACTGCGGCTATAGCCGGTGCTGTCCACTACTGCAGTCAGTGCCGGCACAGTACAGTGTCCACTACGGCTGCGGGTGAAAGTACGTGTAGACTGTAGTCAGCGCAAGGCGCCTGGTCAACGACCAGACACGCGATATGCGGCACAACGAACACTTGACCGCTGGTGCAGTGGGTAATCCCGGGTTGGGTCTGTTCCATAACCCCGGATATAACCAGACATCTGTGAGACAGGGCGCAGTTGTCTGGATCCGATATGTAGTTCCCGTGGCTGAATCCTTCACATGTGACCGGATCTGAAGAGAAGAAAACACACGAACTCGAGTCAACGCACATGAAAAGCAATAAACGATCAGTGGTTTGACACGCATGGCATTTATTTTATGCACTAATTTACTTAAGTCATCCGTGTAGAAAGATTATACGTGCGGATGTGTTTAAGGAAACATACATTCGTGACATACACGCTTACACATGGTAATGTTGTTATAATTATAATCATGCAAACCTTTCTCGCAGTTGGGTCCTGACGCCTGGTTGGCGCAGCCGCAGTGATGACCACACAGACACGTGTATCCGGCCACGTGATCGACACACGTCGAGGCGTGCTGACAAGGCTGCTGGCGCACTCGTCGATTGCTTAAAATAATTTATTTGTTTAAATATATCAATCAACTAGTAGGTTTAATAATCACAAAATCGAAGTGAATACATTATGCAATTTCTCCCCTACCTGTCTTCCCACTGACCGTTTCGTTTTTGTTATCGCTAATTACATTGAAAGTAACGCAAATACAACAAAGATTTGGAGGGGAGTCTGCAGTCCAAGGCTTTTGCCCGATATGTACGACAGCATTATCGCAAATAAGTCAATATAAATAAATCTAACAACACTAACATTTGTTTGTTATGCAAATTGCAGATAACGGGTCAGTGGTACAAAACGCTTACACAAAAGAAGGAGGTGATAGGGTGTCGCCACCACGTTGCTGTAGTGCAGGCGCATTAATATAATTTTGTGTTAGTTATAATACAAAACCGATTAATTTAGTACATATATCGTAACATCATCACAACGATGCTGCCATGCTTTTTGTGTTGATCATGGACAATTAGAATACTGCGAGAACAATTGCGTACAAATAATCTACGGTAAGCAGTTGTCTTTACAGTAGACATATGTGGACACGGAGGACTGACGGACCTGTCTCGCAGTGACGTCCGCTGTAGCCGGCCGCACAGTCGCAGTGGAAGCCGCCGGGGTCGTCCGTGCAGTTGGCTCCGTGTTCACACGACGTCTCCGCACACACGGACG
The DNA here is from genome assembly GCA_025642075.2 of Ridgeia piscesae. Taxonomy (NCBI): domain Eukaryota; kingdom Metazoa; phylum Annelida; class Polychaeta; order Sabellida; family Siboglinidae; genus Ridgeia; species Ridgeia piscesae. Next base: position 664,513 of record JAODUO010000022.1, on the reverse strand, counting down.
TAAAAACCCCCCCACAGTGCACACGACTAGGTGATGATCTCTGTCACACACGACACACGCACACGACTACAGTACACACGACTAGGTGATGATCTCTGTCACACACGACACACGCACCCGACTACAGTGCACACGAATAGCTGATGATCTCTGTCACACACGACACACGCACACGACTACAGCACACACGACTAGGTGATGATCTCTGTCACACACGACACACGCAGACGACGTCAGTACACACGAATAGCTGATGGCCTCTGTCATATACAACACATGCTGAAAACTACAATACACACGACTAGGTACGTGTGTAGTGTACACGACACACGCTGACAACTCCGTTACACACGTCCAGCTGATGATGTCTGTCACACACGACACACGTATGCATGCATGTACACACGCACCGCACACACACATAGCACCAACACACACATGCACACACACACACACGACACCACACACACATACACACACACACACACACACACACACACACACACACACACACACACACACACACACACACACACACACACACACACACACACATATATATATATATATATATATATATATATATATATATATATATATACACACACACATACCACACATCCACTCATACACACACACACATAAACACAACACCCACCGCACCACGCACCACACCACACGCACACGCACACCACAGCACAGCACACGCACACGCACACGCACACGCACACGCGCACGCACACGCAACACGCACACGCACACGCACACGCACACGCACACGCACACGCACACGCACACGCACACGCACACGCACACGCACACGCACACGCACACGCACACGCACACGCACGCACGCAAGCACGATCACCCGCACATATACATGCAAGCATTCAAACATGTGGCATACGATACTTACAGTGGATTCACATATCCTACTCTTCATTCGTGTTGTTACGGTTTATAATTAATTAATTAATTAATGTTAATACTAATTTGCTCGTCGTCACCCACCTGTCTCGCACGTGCTGCCCGTGTACTTCGGTGGACAGAGACATCGGACGCCGGGGGCAGTGTCGTCACACGTGCCGCCATTTTGACACATCACCACGCTACAGTTCCGGGTGTCTACCACACACAAAAAACAAAGGAACAGATAACGTCACGATGCCAAGTTAATAAGTGAAAAGGATTGAAATGCGCAGCCACGCGATTACATTTTAACTAAGTCGATTTGTTTATTACGTTTTGTCGAAACTCTGGTTACTGTAATATCCATAGCTAAACTAACTAATCAACGCTAGCGATAAATCCATGGATAGCCTTTATCTAGAAATGGAAACGAATTGCGTCGTCGAGTTTTAAATTTATTGTCATAATGCCTGACATGCTATTGTGAAATATTGCAACTACAATCTACTACGAGCTAACACAACCCTACACAAAAGTCAGTATTGGTCATTTTAAAGAAGCAACACTTTTTTGTGTTAAAAACTATGTTTTATAATGCAACTTACCGACGGTTGTAACTATCGCAGCTGTTGTGGATACTGCAAATACAACGCGATTAAAATCAGAATAGTCCGAACAACAGTGACAATCATAATGGCGACTTAGCTCATATCAAACGTTTACCTTCGAACTTCTTAGAGCTGCGTTCTCGAAATATACAACTGCTTCCCTATTGCTGGTATCACATACATATTTACAAATTCCGGATTTAAAATAAAATAAATCTTGCCGAATCTATTTATCCAGCGTATGCTTTTTAAACTTTTACTCTGTTACACTTTGACATGTTTCCGTATTTTACAAATCCTATCATTACAGGAAATATTTGAGAATGAATTGGAAAACAAATTGTCGTGTCCACCAGAGATGCTGTCGAAAAGCACAAAACCGTGAAATGTTTCCAAAGCAACGGCAACTAGCTGCCACTTTATACTGGTGTCACATGGATGGTTCGTATTTACCAACGATGGCGTCAATGTATATGCATTGGAGTTGTTGTACTCGATAGTTAGCGATTCAGTATTCTATGCATGGTAACGTATACGGACACGTTAAGTCATGGGAAATGGTCCAAATGCAAACGCTGCCCAGGAATCTGATGCTCGCCCACGTAGTAATTAAATTACTGTTGATAATTAAAGATGCCAAATGTCGACAACCTAACATCCGTAGCCAAAAGACACGAGGTTGGGAAGATTAGAGCCGTAGACAGTCGACATAAGCCCCCACACACCTTTCTCGTTACTCTGGCATGTTACGTATACACACCAAATGACAAAAACGAAACATCATCTTCACAACAAGGAATTGTTGCTGCTAATGATGATTCTGTTAATGACGATGATAATAATAATAAGCTGGTTCTGCTGCTTATAATTATTAAGAAGATGATGATGATGTGTGATTATGATTGTGATTGTGATTGTGATTGTGATGGTTATGGTTATGGTTATGGTTATGGTTATGGTTATGGTTATGGTTATGGTTATGGTTAGTTGATTGTTAGATTACGATTAGATAGATTGTTGATTGGATTGATGGTGATGGCGATGGCGATGGCGGTGGCGGTGGCGGTGGCGATGGCGATGGCGATGGCGATGGCGATGGCGATGGCGATGGCGATGGCGATGGCGATGGCGATGGCGATGGCGATGGCGATGGCGATGATAATTTGACTTACTTTACAATCTGCTGGTTTAGAACAGATATGCGACCCCAGATTTCCATAGAGAAGGATGTTTGACGTGCCTGTTGTCTTGGGCTGTGCACAGGCGACCTCGGCCAACGGCGCACAACTAGCCGCAGAATTAGGGTCGAAGACATTCTCTGCCGGTTGACAGGGAAGGACTTGGGCCACGGCCGAATTGGCGCACTGCACATTTTTATTCGTGACAGTTGAGAGGGTGCGGAATGAACTGCGGCTGATCCTTGCACAGCTGTAAATGAAAATAAAGGTATAATGTGATGAGTAATAATTTAGTCAAACAGTTGTATATCTTTATCTGAAACAACAATACAGAAATGTGACTAAAACCATAACATTAATACAATTATATAGACCCAAGTAGCATTTGGGCATACGACCACGCACATACGTGCATATACCGTAGCCATAACCGCACGCACGCACGCACGCACGCACGCACGCACACACACCACGCACGCACGCACGCACGCACGCACGCCCGCACGCACACACACACACACACACACACACACACACACACGTTCGCGTGCATGTTGCCTGTCTTACCCAGTCCACAGGTTGACGTCGTCCCGCCCTGCGAGCAGCCACACACGGGACAGTCGCACCGGTATCCGTCGTCCTCTCTAGTGCACGTGCCTCCGTTCTCACACGGCTGACTGGCACACGGGTCCACTTCTACAACACACCAACGATCTATAATATTAATACGCTAACTTTGTAACATTGTTAGTGCATTTCCTCCGTGGCGCCACGCGGGTCTTCCTACGGTCTGATCTATCAATTGTTGTTGCATATGAAGGATTTATTATACTTATTTACCTGCGTGATTTACCTTTTCTAGTGGGACTATTTTCTGTGGTAATTGAATGGCGATCGATTCACCAGATGGCGCCACTATTTGTGCTCCGTTGGCGTGGGCAAGGTAGCGTCTCGTACACATGTTCTGTTCATGACAAGGATCACACCGACACTTAGGTTTGATATGCCGCCGTAGTGGAGCTGCCTTTACGATGTATTTAGGTACGCCGAGACCAAGTAGAACTATAATGATTACTATAGTTACCTGTTGTGGTCTGTTATGTCGGTAATTTCTCTGAAGTGACAGTGTTAAAACACGGACTTATATGCATAGTCCCCGGGGAAAGACTGGTGTCGGTCCCGGAAGTAGAACTTCCGATGTAAGTAGTCCCAGACGCGGTATTTCCGGAAGTGCTTGTTATTGTGGGACTAGTGCCAGCATCAATGAATGTAATAGATTCGGTAGTAGTAGTTTCGGAAGATGTAGATTCGGCACTGGAAGTTCCCGAGGTGTTGGTGGCTTCAAGGGTAGCCCCTGATGTATGGGTTGTGTCTAATTTCGAAGTGAGACTTCCGAGAGTACTGGTTCTGGAAGCGATAGTTTCGGAAACACTTGTTCTCGCTGACGTAGGGTCCAAAATGTCGAACGGTGTATTTTCAAGGGTGGCAATTTCGGACGTTGTTGTTCCGCCATTTCTTGTTGTAGGCATGGTCGTTGGCTCAGTCCCCAAAGCATTGTTTGTATTGATTTTGGTAGTGAGACTTCCGGCGGTAATAGTTTTTGCAGTGGTTGTCTCTGAATTGGTGAATATAGGCCTATATGTTCCGGAATTGGAAGTTCCGGAAATTGTAGCAGTAGTACCATATTCGTCAGTTTTAAAGCCATTGGTTATGGAATTGTTGTCTATGTCAGTAATAGTTATCGAGGTGCTAATTTCCGGTGTGGTGAGTTTACCTGTAACAACGATGAACAATTCACAGTTTCACATGTAGACAACACAAGTAATGCAACCGACACATTTCGGATGTCACCTTCAGCGTTACAATCAATTTGACTGTCGCATATATTTTCACTTACGTTGATATATCTAATCTTACTAATAATACTTATTGCTTTTCCGCCTTGCTTACTGTGGACTGAAATTTAACAGCACGACATTAATGTTGTGCCGGTTTCCTTGTTTTATAACATGGATGCAGTAGATTACAGACTGCACGAGTTATACTTTAATAAGGGAAAGTACTGTTGATAACTTTGCCCTGGGTACTCTGTGTAGTCGTAGCCCCGTGGAGTTGATGTTTATGATGACTTACCCACGCTACCCTGTGTGGTCCGGACTCCCGTGTAGTTGGCGAGAGGACCGAAGGAGAGGGACGCGTTGAGGGAGACGGAGAAGGCGGCCAAGAGGGAGTTGGGACGACGCAGGTCCTCCTCCAGGGCACTCACCAGCAGGTGCTGAAGGGTGTGGGACACTTGACCGACTGTTGGCCGGACCACCGTCAGCTTGTAGTGGACAATGACGCTACCGCGGCTGCAGTGGTCAAGAAATTATGAGTTATTACTCTGAATGGCAACTAGTGATTTATGCAATTATTTACACGCACGCACGCATGCACGCACGTGTTTTCTCTGCAATAGCCAAAGCATTGTTTATGCAAGAGGTAACAAACAAATAAACAAACAAACAAACAGTGATTGGGTGCAGCCAAGCGTGACGAGGTGAACAGACACGAGATCGACACTCGATACCTCATAAAGATTTTGAGATAGTTAAACAATAACGAATTTATCCACTGACATAAACATGTAAACGATCACAAAGCACAGTAGATTCGTCGTATCCGACCTTACGACATGTGCCGCACCAGGTTATGATGACAAGAGTGATATGATGTACGGCATCAGATGATGATTACGAGAGTAACATTGTGTATGACATCCCTTGATGATTATAGACTGGGTACCTTTTGACAGAACTCTTGTTTTAAGTGGTTGTATTTGTTCGAGTCGCTGTAACCGGAAGTGAACTCTAGGCCGTCCAACGTCGCGTCTCCCACAAGTGTGTCTGAAAGGAAGATGTATGCGATGCGTTGGGTTACATTGCGAAAATGCAATATTCCTATCCGATTTTGACATTCTGGTCACGACAAAATCCAATTAAATACAACTACAAAAACTAACATTTCTGTTATATTCACTTATTCCAACAAATGTATCCATCCTTGTCGAGAATAAATTATCCCACCGTCCACCAATAAATTGTAGCAACAAGATTGTGTCCCATTTAACAGCACATTTCTGAGAGACCTTTACCGTTGTCACATAATAGAACAAACAGTGGCAACATTAACAATATATCATAACGCAAGTAAGTATATTATTCAGAGTTCGGCATGCTACAACATAGGGGCTTGTAATTTATTATATTTGCATATTGTGTTGGCATATTTTTCATCTGAAAAAAACCCCGCACAAACAAAGGCAACACGTTTTTACCTGTGACGGGAGTTTTCGTTATTTCGTGAAGTGACACTGGAACAAAGGAGTGCGCATGTGATATAACAACACGTCTCTGTAACACAGTTATTTCTTTATACAGTCTGCGCAACGAAGAGTGACCGTAACATCATATTTTTCAAGGTTTGTTATTATAAAGAAAGAGTATTTTATGAACGTATGTTGAATATAAAGTAAAGGTAAATTCATGTGCAGAGCTAATGAGAAAACATGTCGCACGCACACTCCAACGCATGCATGCACGAACGCACGCATGTTTGCAAATTATATTCGTGAACAGGAATTGTAACAATATCACGCCGCTCTTTAAAATAGATTAACTGTTAATCTTCCCTACAGAGCGACGAGATATTGTCGAACCGGCTTTTACCTGCGTCTCGTATAACAAGGAATACAATGGCAGCGACACTGATCACCAGAAGGATGACCAGGGCAGCCACCACCTTCTTCAGTCGCGATATTGTGAGCTGCGTGACAATAAAATACGTACTCATTATAGTTACTTATTAGAATCATGACATTAAGCGAACTACCATCAACAAGGGGGATTCCCCTTAGTTGTGTTCGTTAATTTATCTGTACTGGTTTGTTCGTATGATACCCTGTAACGATGACGTAATATCGAAGTACTTCCTCTGGTGTGTACTTCGAATTATATATTAAACTTGGCAACGTCTGAGTTACACAATCCGAGAAATTCTAGAGACTTCAGACTCAGCAATACATGATATTTTCACGAATCTCGTTAGAACGGACCGGAGTGGACTTGGCAAGACAAGGGGGCACTATTGGAGATCTGGAGATTATAAATTGAAGAAAACCATCGCACACCCAGGCACCTGATCAGTGAAAGTAAACTTCGCTTATGCTTTAAAATGTGAACTCATTGGCAAATCTTTCGCCAATATACTTACCGAAAATGAACTCTGACGGGATACGTCATAACATTGTTTTCTAGACATATTTGCTCAAGTGATCATGACACCGTGGCAATTATCCGCTGCTTAGACAGTTATTTCGAATCCAATAATGGTCGATGCGTCATGGCCACTCGTGGCAGGTAAAACTATCTGTCTTGTGACCAGTTTGGTCGCACACGATTGGTACAATAATCTATGCCTATGATCGTGGTCGACCTAGAGAGGTCCTACTGCACCTCGAACTGCTGCCGTGGCCAAGAGCACAAAATAAGACACCAGTAATGGTTGTGTCGCGGTCTCTATGTGATTGGTCTACGGTTGTGGAAAGGGAAGGGCCGTGATTTGTGTAAACAGTACTACAACGTCTTACGCTTGAGTCACAGACATGCCACCACGGCGCGCCGTATAACAAAGGAACCACAAGACCCAACAGGAAGAAGCAAAGCAAACGACACTAATACATAGCACGGACACTCAACACCGATCTGTTGTGACTAAATCTACAAATTGATACCATTGAGCAAATCGTACATGAAATGACAATAGGTTTGTAATGAAGGTGCGTGAACCGGGTTTCACACAATCAATGGCGGATTAACATATTACGTGGCCTTAGACTTCAGACACTTTTGTGGGCCTTAGACCTGTAAACACAAGGTGTTGATTTAGTGAGTGTGGTTTGGGGGTCTAAATAAAATTCACATTGAAATTTGCCATAAATTTCCAGTGCGCCAGAACGAAATTACTATTGCGTGCGTTTAATCGGAGCATCAGAACAATTTCGCTGTCGGTCATGATATCTGAATACTTTCCTTTGTAATAAGTTGTGCAATAACACGCCTATAATGTGTTAAGCATTGAAACTGTAGGGCCGAGGCCTATATCAGGAATATTCCTAGCTTACAAAACTCATTTGGTCAATGAGGTACCGATGGGACTCGTGTAGAACCACCAATAATGGCGTCCAAGGAATATTCACGCTCAAATAATACGCTCGGGTAATTTCATGGCCCCTATGCCTTCGTGAGCTCTAGACAGGTACACAATAGTATAGTGCCTACTGGTTAATCAGCAAATGCAAATAACTGACACAGCGGCGGATTGAGACATAGAAGATATTCGATCAGAGACACGTAATAAAACGAGGCGTGACCATAATAAATATAGATTATCTAATTATCTCTATAATGTAGATGCCTGTTCGCTGATAAAATGCAACATCAGGCGACAATACTATACCAATAGGCCCACACACTCCACACTCCACACAATCGCTTGCGTAATTCACGACTGTTGACGACGGCCACAGTTCGGTTTTATTTGTACTGCAACGATAAACAACTGGCGCCGACGACGGCGTCACACAAAGAACGCACCTAGTTGGCGAAACAGGCCGACCAGTTAAGCGGTGTTTGTGTGGGTAGATTAATCGACGCACCTATGACGTGCATGATGTTAATTATAATTAAATATACGGCACGCGTACCATTTTTTCAAAACGTGTCATTAAATGGATATCGACGCTTTCTATTTAGCTACCGTCAATTTCCAAATGTCTGTGGCTAATTTTTATATTTTCCTTTATGCATTTTGTTTTACAAGGTGTTTGTAAAGAATAGTTCGAGAATCCGAGACAAATGCTCATTATACGTAGATCAGTTATAAAATAATGCAATTAGGGGCATGACTGCGGATATTACGTCATCGCACGGACACTCAACACCGATCTGTTGTGACTAAATCTATAAATTGATACCATTGAGCAAATCGTACATGAAATGACAATAGGTTTGTAATGAAGGTGCGTGAACCAGGTTTCACACAATCAATGGCGGATTAATATATTACGTGGCCTTAGACTTCAGACACTTTTGTGAGCCTTAGACCTGTAAACACAAGGTGTTGATGTAGTGAGTGTGGTTTGGGGGTCTAAATAAAATTCACATTGAAATTTGCCATAAATGTCCAGTGTGCCAGAACGAAATTACTATTGCGTGCGTTTAATCGGAGCATCAGAACAATTTCGCTGTCGGTCATGATATCTGAATACTTTCCTTTATAATAAGTTGTGCAATAACACCCCTATAATGTGTTAAGCATTGAAACTGTAGGGCCGAGGCCTATATCAGGAATATTCCTAGCTTACAAAACTTATTTGGTCAATGAGGTACCGATGGAACTCGTGTAGAACCACCAATAACCAAATCAACGCTGACTTCCAAGGAATATTCACGCTCCAATAATACGCTCGGGTAATTTCATGGGCTCTGTGCCTTCGTGAGCTCTAGACAGGTACACAATAGTATAGTGCCTACTGGTTAATCAGCAACGGCAAATAAGTGACACAGCGGCGGATTGAGACATAGAAAAGATTCGATCAGAGACTCGCAATAAAACGAGACGTGACCATAATAAGTAATTATAGATTATCGAATTATCTGTATAATGTAGATGCCTGTTCGCTGATAAAATGCAACATCAGGCGACGACACTATACGAATAGGTCCACACACTCCACACTCCACACTCCACACTCCACACTCCACACTCCACACTCCACACTCCACACTCCACACTCCACACTCCACACTCCACACAATCGCCTACGTAATTCACGACTGTTGACGACGGCCACAGTTCGGTTTTATTTGTATTGCAACGATAAAGAACTGGCGCCGACGACGGCGTCACACAAAGAACGCACCTAGTTGGCGAAACAGGCCGACCAGTTAAGCGGTGTTTGTGTGGTTAGATTAATCGACGCACCTATGACGTGCATGATGTTAATCATAATTAAATATACGGCACGCGTACCATTTGTTCAAAACGTGTCATTAAATGGATATCGACGCTTTCTATTTAGCTACCGTCAATTTCCAAATGTCTGTGGCTAATTTTTATATTTTCCTTTCTGCATTTTGTTTTGCAAGGTATTTGTAAAGAATAGTTCGAGATTCAGAGACAAATGCTCATTATACGTAGATCAGTTATAATATAATGCAATTAGGGGCATGACTGCGGAGATGACGTCATCGCCGAGACATAACTATCGAACAACCAGGCATTAAAGAAATTTATTTTCACAAATTTAAAAGGCGCTGACTAAATGTAAAAAAAAATCAATTTCTATTAAATCATTAACTTAATGCCCTTGTTGTGTTGATATGTTGGTAGCGAAGACACGTCAGCTCGCTGAAACATAGGAATTTGCGTGTCACACACAGACATATAATGGGGACGTCATATCAGTGAATGCCGCTGAAAATGTCTTGATATAACTATTTGTTGCTGGGTGAATTATGTTAATTCTTTATTGCAGTTAGAACATTGCGAAAGTTTGCGTTATATTTGCGGTCGCGTGTATTTACGCTGTTGAATCGGCCATAACTGAAGCAAAATTTAAACAAAACTACATTTATTGTTATCTCAAAAATAAATTAATTTGCAATGCTCAAACGGCAGTAATTGAAATAGTATATATTTTGGATACATCCATGGACAAATGTGTAGGTAGGATTATCATAATTCCATTGATATCAAAACGTATTAAATTTAATTCATTCACTCAACACAGTAGTTTTTAAAAGCTGAAGCCAGTGATTCGGGTATTCACTTTGCATACAGTGCTTTGAAGATTATAATTATTACAATCAGAATTAACACCAGTGATCACTAAAACAAAACGTTATGAACTGTTACGGACAAGATGCCAACATGTCACTGCTGAACTGTTACATGCTATGTTACGTTGGGCTGTCACGTATTGGAATTGGCTACATTTGAGTAACTTTGGATTCCCGAAAACCCAATTATGACCGTGTTGTAATAATATAAAAGTATTATAAATTTAAGGCCAACTAGTGAACAAGAAACTGCAATTTATGTTGAACACTGAACAAAGCAAACGATACGTATTGGATACCACAAACTGGACTGCATGTGCAGCTCAACTAATCTGAGTGTCACCGTTAGCCAACGTTAGAGTGCCCTCTCCAATCAATCCATGAGTCCAACCGTACACAAGCAACGTATCAGAGCACTGCTCAACTTACTCAACCAATGTAACACTCCACTATTCGACTAATGTAAGAGTTCACTGTTGTGATTGTGAGGTGATTGCGATCTGCCTTAGTCGTTTATTAGTAGGCATTCATATCACACAGCTAATTAACGTGATGTTATCACCTGTAGTACACGTAACAACCTTGCAGGCCGCAGAACGTGTGGTCAGTTAACTTCAGTAGAGCAAAACATGCACAGCAGCTAGGACACTGTACACAGCGATATTGAACAATGACGTCAACACTAATTACAAAAATACCTAATAGTTATGTCTTAATCTGACTGTACAGTACCTACCAGTGAGCTTAGTCGCGTTGTGTCATTGGACTGTCAGTCGATAGATTTATGGCTTGTTTCACCGTTCTGCCATTTCGAATTTTGGACAAATTCGTTCATTCTCAATTGTTCTCGTTCACTCAGCTATAATAGTTAGGTACCTGGCTAAAGACAGTGGTAGATGTTTGTGTACGCAGAGTTATTGTGCGGTAATTCCGAAGTAGTTGAATTCTCCCCAGAGAAGTCCTGTGTTTGGACAGGGCTGTAGGTTTGTGACATATAAAGTACGACAACAGGGACTGGAAGCAGGGTGATACAAACAGTTTCCTTTTGCATGTTCAATCCATGTTTCCAGTGTTGATAAAGTAAGACGTGCGTCAAGAACTTCCCTACCGTCCCTCCCGTCCCTGCCGTCCCTCCCGTCCCTGCCGTCCCTCCCGTCCCTCCCGTCCCTCCCGTCCCTCCCGTCCCTCCCGTCCCTCCCGTCCCACCCGTCCCTCCCGTCCCACCCGTCCCACCCGTCCCACCCGTCCCTCCCGTCCCTCCCGTCCCTCCCGTCCCTCCCGTCCCTCCCGTCCCCCCGTCCACCCGTCCCACCGTCCCACCCGTCCCCGTCCCCGTCCCTCCCGTCCCTCCCGTCCCTCCCGTCCCACCCGTCCCACCCGTCCCACCCGTCCCACCCGTCCCACCCGTCCCACCCGTCCCACCCGTCCCGTCCGTCAGATTGGTTCTGCGGCGTTGTGCCATCGACGTCAACGAGACTTACCCGAGGCTTGCTGCTATCTGTTGTGGTATCATCCTCGTGGTGGTATCGTGGATGGACGTTGACCGGATGTGTACCAACGTCTGAGTTCAGCCTTTTTTGACCATCGGTGACAGGGTGTCTGCTTTCAATTGGCGTCATCCAGCCTAGTTTCCACTTGCTCGGTTCAACGGTGTTATGTGTATACACGTGAGACATTGCAGGACGGCGGTAATTGTCAAAACTATAAAATGTGTAGTTTTTACAACTACCGCTGTTTCTGTTGACAATATAATCGTCAACCGGAAAAGCGCAGAACCAGACAAATGTTGAAACTATTCCGCGTTAACCCTGTCCAGGGTAGAACCTGTGCGGCTCAGATATTGTTCAACGTTCAGTAAAGTTCCTATCCGGTGTAGTTCTTTTGTGTTGACGCTCACCGGAGAAGATACCGTCTTGTGTTGAACTTGTCACTCACAGAATCACACTCGATCCCCGCCTGCAGCTACTTGCAACGGTGTTGCATGGGTGACAACAGCAGATTGTATAACCACAGAAAACATGTTTATCTTAACAACGAAGCCTTGCAGGAAATGATTGGGTAAATAACAGTAAACATTTGTGGTGTTTTCTTTCTGTGCGAACGGTGTACAACTGTTCGAATTGTATTGGTCACTTAGACACGCAATTAGGCTGGGCTTGTTTTCTTGTCGGCTGGTTTGATGTTAATAGCAGACTTCGAGTTAGTGTATGTATTTGATGTAAGGGCAAATCTATGTACACTAAGCAATGATATATTTCCACGGGTCTGACCAATGTATGTATCAAGATTGTATCCAAAAGTTCGTTCGTGTGTGTTTAGAATGTCTCTTCGTTGCACAGTGTTACAGCATGACGTTGACTGACCAATCTGGCGAGCTGTGTTATGATCCCGAGGTAAACTGGGCCAAATTCGGTGTTTTTCAATATTAGTAAATAGTCTAGAATTGAACTAAATAGCAATTCCAAACATATGCTATATTCCTCTTCAAGTGGACGACGACGACGACGACGACGACGACGACGACGACGACGACGACGACGACGACGACGACGACGACGACGACGACGACGACGACGACGACGACGACGACGACGACGACGACGACGACGACGACGACGACGACGACGACGACGACGACGACGACGACGACGACGACGACGACGACGACGACGACGACGACGACGACGACGACGACGACGACGACGACGACGACGACGACGACGACGACGACGACGACGGACGACGACGACGACGACGACGACGACGACGACGACGACGACGACGACGACGACGACGACGACGACGACGACGACGACGACGACGACGACGACGACGACGACGACGACGACGACGACGACGACGACGACGACGACGACGACGACGACGACGACGACGACGACGACGACGACGACGACGACGACGACGACGACGACGACGACGACGACGACGACGACGACGACGACGACGACGACGACGACGACGACGACGACGACGACGACGACGACGACGACGACGACGACGACGACGACGACGACGACGACGACGACGACGACGACGACGACGACGACGACGACGACGACGACGACGACGACGACGACGACGACGACGACGACGACGACGACGACGACGACGACGACGACGACGACGACGACGACGACGACGACGACGACGACGACGACGACGACGACGACGACGACGACGACGACGACGACGACGACGACGACGACGACGACGACGACGACGACGACGACGACGACGACGACGACGACGACGACGACGACGACGACGACGACGACGACGACGACGACGACGACGACGACGACGACGACGACGACGACGACGACGACGACGACGACGACGACGACGACGACGACGACGACGACGACGACGACGACGACGACGACGACGACGACGATACAGAAATAATAATCCAGAAACTTACATTAAAACGTTTAAAATATCGTTGAACGACCTTGTGCTTGGACAGAGTTTGTGTTTGCATAGTTCTAACCAGTCGTGTAGGGCTTGGTCGCTGGGGTCACAACACGTGTAGCTATCGTGTAGGGCTTGGTCGCTGGGGTCACAACACGTGTAGCTATCGTGTAGGACTTGGTCGCTGGGGTCACAACACGTGTAGCTTTCGTGTAGGACTTGGTCGCTGGGGTCACAACACGTGTAGCTATCGTGTAGAACTTGGTCGCTGGGGTCACAACACGTGTAGCTTTCGTGTAGGGCTTGGTCGCTGGGGTCACAACACGTGTAGCTATCGTGTATGACTTGGTCGCTGGGGTCACAACACGTGTAGCTTTCGTGTAGGACTTGGTCGCTGGGGTCACAACACGTTTAGCTATCGTGTAGAACTTGGTCGCTGGGGTCACAACACGTGTAGCTATCGTGTAAGACTTGGTCGCTGGGGTCACAACACGTGTAGCTATCGTGTAGGACTTGGTCGCTGGGATCACAACACGTGTAGCTATCGTGTAGGACTTGGTCGCTGGGATCACAACACGTGTAGCTATCGTGTAGGACTTGGTCGCTGGGATCACAACACGTGTAGCTATCGTGTAGGCCTTGGTCGCTGGAGTCACAACACGTGTAGCTATCGTGCAGGACTTGGTCGCTGGAGTCACAACACGTGTAGCTATTGTGTCTCAAGGGAGAAGGCGAGGCCAATTGATCGTCCTGTGGAAAATTATTATTCGTGACATCTGTCAAGGTATTTCACATGATCTGGTAAGGGGCAGGTTTATGTCACTCAATAAAATGTGATTACCACTAAAGATGGGCACTGGTAGCTAGTTTCAGTGAGCACACGCGTCGTGCGTGAGACAAGATCTAAGTCTGTTGTGTGCACATTGACGTACTCTCCGACCCGCCGGCTCAGGACACTACGGCTGCACATGGAAGAACGTATAGTTGGCGCACATTGCCTGCTCAACGGCTAAGCATGCTGAAGACTCGTGAACAAACGCGTCATACGTGAGACAAGGCGATCGTTGTGAACCTGAATACACGTAGCGCAGCTCGACTAACCTTTGCGGTCAATATTCATTTATTAAAGGTGAGTCACTCTGAGTAAATATTACACAGAGCACAGTATAACGCAACGTAAACTTCCTTGTGTGTTTAGCACACTGCTCCATTGGGCAGGACGCCTCGATAGATGGATTGTGGGTGACAGTGACACACACTGAAGGCGACACGACGTGTGTAGGAGAGCGATTCACGCGCAAACGCGCACGTGCGCACTCTGTTTATTGTATATTTGCTGCACATTATATATATATATATATATATATATATATATATATATATATATATATATATATATATATATATATATATTACATATTACTTGAGAAGCAGAGAAAAATAAGGCACGTGCATAGAGCATCTTTTTTCATAAGACACAGCAAAGCAAACATAATCATATTGTCACACGGATGATGCTAAGCACATGTACAGTCAAACACACGCACGCACGCACGCACGCACGCACGCAGCACGCACCACACTCACACACACACACACACACACACACACAAACACAAACACAAACACAAACACAAACACAAACACAAACACAAACATAAACACAAACACAAACACAAACACAAACACAAACACAAACACAAACACAAACACAAAAAACACACAAACACCACACACACACACACACACACACACACACACACACACACACACACACACACACACACACACACACACACACACACACACACACACACACACACACACACACACACACACACACACACACACACACACACACACACACACACACATACATACATACACACACAACACACACACACACACAAACACACACACACACACACACATACACACACACACAATATATATATATATATATATATATATATATATATATATATATAAATTGCTAATTTAATTTTCGAAATTAACGTTGTTGAAAGGCATATAGCCAAGCTTATACCCAAATAAACAGAAGATAGGAAATAGGCTTACGAAGGTTATTTCCAAGGTCAAGGTCTAAATGCTGTTAGAACAGCTCCCAAGTTGGCGAAGCGTAGGTTAATACGACATTCGCAAATATGTTCAATAGTTCTTCTAACATGATTTCTAATGGCTGATATCTTAAAAGTGAACACGTACTAAGTTAATGTATACATCAGGAAACCACGTTTGTCCCATGTTGGAACAGTTCATGTTTCATACATGTTCTTACAATCGTGTCGCAAGATCTTGATGTGACTTGTCCCTTCGACGTTTCATCGATATTTAAGTCAAACTTGTATCGTCAGATCTAAGTCTGTTGTGTGCGCATTTTTACGTACTTTCCGACCCGCCGGCTCAGGTCACTACGGCTGCACATGGAAGAATGTATAGTTGGCGCACATTGCCTGCTCAATGGTTAAGCATGCTGAAGACTCGGGAACAAACACTCGGTCGGTAGTGCAGTTGGCAATGCCGGACGGGTATCGCTGCACAGGTCCCACCTGACCCAGACACTGGTGCGACAGAGCGCAGTTGTCTGGATCTGGTATGAAATCCCCATGGATAAATCCATCACATGTGACCGGATCTGAAGAAAAAGGAGCAAGTACCGAGTTAATGAAAACCTCCACACGCCTGCTTGATCATAGTCGCTAGTACGGTTTACATAGATAAATACAAAGTCAGTTCACACAACTGCGATAAACATCCTCAGGAAATATCATAACGTTAGTAACGGGAAACTTTGGTTTTGGGTTAGTAGTTTTTTTCATACCAAACATAGATCATCTATAAATAGCATCTATGAATAGTTCATATTAAGCGAACATTAAAGGACCTATTTTGTAAATGTAATATCCTCTTCAAAGCTAACGGGAAATTCATAGATGTGCGAATTATACCTTTACGTTAATAAACAACAGTAGCCAATTTAAAGACAGTTTTGCACAGACCTTTCTCGCAGTTGGGTCCCGACGCCTGGTTGGCGCAGCCGCAGTGGTGACCACACAGACACGTGTATCCTGCCACGTGATCTATGCATTTCGACGCATGCTGACATGGACTGCTAGCGCACTCGTCGATTTCTGAAGGAACAATTTAAACATATTCAAGACTGTGAACCACGTCGTGACCAACTGATTATAATTAGAATACTCCGAAGAGTACTTATTGGCATGACAAATTGTGAATTATCGGGGAAGTATTGAATCAGTCAAGTGACAAGTGAGATCTTACATTGAAGCTCAACAGCAGAAGTAGTGTCGTTGATAATCCTGTTTCATAAATCCTGTCCTAAAGCTGGTACGGGACTGATGGATCGGCTACGTAACACTAATATAGAATCCACTGGTGTATATCATGTACCACTTTATAAGATACAAAGTGAAGGAAGAAGAAGAAAATAGGTCTACCCTGTCATGCAGGTTTGTACAATGTAAGTAATCATTATATAGCCGTAGTAATAATCAATGGAAGTACGTGTGACAACATGTGCCCAGTGACGAACCTGTCTCGCAGTGACGTCCGCTGTAGCCGGCCGCACAGTCGCAGTGGAAGCCGCCGGGGTCGTCCGTGCAGTTGGCTCCGTGTTCACACGACGTCTCCGCACACAGGATGATCTCTGTCACACACGACACACGCACACGACTACAGTACACACGAATAGCTGATGATCTCTGTCACACACGACACACGCATACGACTACAGTGCACACGACTAGGTGATGATCTCCGTCACACACGACACACGCATACGACTACAGTGCACACGACTAGGTGATGATCTCTGTCACACACGACACACGCATACGACTACAGTACACACGACTAGGTGATGATCTCTGTCACACACGACACACGCATACGACTACAATGCACACGACTAGGTGATGATCTCTGTCACACACGACACACGCATACGACTACCAGATACAGGACTAGGTGATGATCTCTGTCACACACGACACGAGGTGACAACTAGAGTATACACGTCCAGCTAATGGACGACACACATTGACAACCATAGGACACACGTCCAGCTGATGATCTTTGTCACACACGACACACGCTGACAACTACAGCATACACTCTTTGCTACAAATGACACGAAGGGTGTGTCACTCACCTGTCTCGCACGTGCTGCCCGTGTACTTCGGTGGACAGAGGCATCGGACGCTGGGGGCAGTGTCGTCACACGTACCGCCATTTTGACACGTCACCACGCTACAGTTCCGGGTCTCTACGATTTGACAAAGGAACATATGTGATAAGAAAATTAGAAACAAATTATCAAAATTAATAATTGTTCAATTTCTATGCGTATAGTATGTATTTTTCGAGCACTGGCTGTGGCAATTCCGACTGCCTAAGCAAATAAAAAATTCCTCTCGACAGTTGAATATATTGACATAACTACATTATAATTATCATAAACATACATGCACACAATTAATTGTCTGCAGCCCAATACCATAACAACAATTTACAATATACTGCAACCACGGGCGTCGATCGGTGGGGGACGGGGGGACGCGTCCCCCAACTTTTCAGCGTGGGGGGACAGCATAGGAATTGTGCCCCCCACTTTTCAGCTCAGAAAAATTGCGAGGCATATAGCCTGACTCACCATTCCTCTCTCTTAAAAGCCGTTACACAGGACTAGCTAGACAATAAACTCGCAATATGAAGTTCACACCATCCATTAGAAAAAATCGACTCGATAAATTGCTTGGCTGCATGGGCCTGGCCACAGCGCGCAACTTGATCTTACTTTAGTAAATAACCATCATGCCGGGCTGCGCCGCTGCCGGGCTCTATCAGTTCGCAACCTTGTGTTGATATTATTTATAGGCTCTAGCCATCATGCACATTGTAAATGATGACATGTGTGTTGCACTTTCACTCCTCGCCTGCTTCATGCTTATCAGAAGCGTCCTGCACTTTGTGTAACTTATTCCCATTTGAGTGATTTTAAATTTCTTTGTTGGATTGGGAAGTTCTACACAGCATGGGCGTCGATCGGTGGGGGACGAGGGGGACGCGTCGCCCCACTTCTCAGCCTGAGGGGGACAGCATAGGAAATGTCAGCAGCTTGGTCGCCCTGGTGGATATTTATATCGCCTACGGCGGAACCAGCGGGTTCCTGCACTTGTGTAATTTGATCCCATTTTGAGTGATAACAAATTTCTTTGCCAAAAGGTGGGTTAGGGAAGTCCCACACTGTAACCTCTGCGTCGTGTCACTCTATGAATCAGGCAAGTGTTGGGTCCAAAGTCTACCCCCCAAATGTTCAGTGATTGGAGCAGGCCATGGCCCCTCTTTAAATATATTATATTGCCAAAATAACTATTTTAAATAGCATAACATAAAGGCCTTTGTTTATTTTAGAATTAACACCAGAACAACAAAGAATTATGTTATATATTTACCAAAAAAATAG
>JAODUO010000022.1:530000-632500 GCA_025642075.2 Ridgeia piscesae | reverse complement strand
GACTAAAAGGGGAGGAATGGATGCTATTAGACTAAAAAGGGGAAGGAATCGATGCACTGTTATTAGACTAAAAAGGGAAGGAATTGATGCACTGTTATTAGACTAAAAAGGGAAGTAATGGATGCACTGTTATTGGACTAAAAAGGGAAGGAATGGATGCTCTGCTATTAGACTAAAAAGGGGAAGGAATCGATGCACTGTTATTAGACTAAAAAGGGAAGGAATGGATGCACTGTTATTGGACTAAAAGGGAAGGAATGGATGCTCTGCTATTAGACTAAAAAGGGGAAGGAATCGATGCACTGTTATTAGACTAAAAAGGGAAGGAATTGATGCACTGTTATTAGACTAAAAAGGGAAGGAATGGATGCACTGTTATTGGACTAAAAAGGGAAGGAATGGATGCTCTGCTATTAGACTAAAAAGGGGAAGGAATCGATGCACTGTTATTAGACTAAAAAGGGAAGGAATTGATGCACTGTTATTAGACTAAAAAGGGAAGGAATGGATGCACTGTTATTAGACTAAAAAGGGAAAGGAATCGATGCACTGTTATTAGACTAAAAGGGAAGGAATTGATGCTATTAGACTAAAAAGGGGAAGGAATGGATGCACTGTTATTAGACTAAAAAGGGAAGGAATGGATGCACTGTTATTAGACTAAAAAGGGAGGGAATGGATGCTCTGCTATTATACTAAAAAGGGGAAGGAATCGATGAAAACGAATATACTTCGCTTTTTTCCTTCCCAAATTTCAGAATGGAAAGGGGAAAAACGATATATAGAATAGACAACTGACAATACTGACCATACATATGAATGGGTATGGCACGTAAGTTTTTCTTGATTAAAATTAAGGTTCCCCAGGATTAATTTTAGTTGGGTTCTTCTGGGAGTCAAAGAAGCCTTGCTGTTCATCCTAAAAAGTATTTTTAACCAAAATGTCCGGATTATCGTCAACTAGTCTCTACTAAACTACTATTAGACTGGTAGAAGTAGTAGAAATAGACGGCGTAGACATTTTATTATATAGAACGAAGTAATCAGTGTTTTGAGTAAGTATGTACAAGAACAACAGCTATGGCGGAATACGAGAGGGTGTTGTGTATCAAAAACGAACTGTTCGTTTATCGAATACCAGCAAGGACTACTAATAGGGGATACAGGTAAGGGATAAGGGCTGAAGTAGCACATGACACTTATATATAATCCTGACCCCCGTCAGTTTTGCCCTTATAAGACAACATGTGTATATTACCCTACATTTATGATTTGGGGTACTTCAATCTGAATCTTCATTCACCAAATATTTGCGTTATATTCGTTATACAAAACTATCATTGGAAACATTATTCTGTATATTATAACTCGCTAACTAAAATTTGGGACAGACTGGTAGTATCTACCTTCATTTGCTTTCATAAACCATTTGCCAACTTGCAATGTTACTGAATGTATTTTAAAAACAGAGATTACTTAATTCGGAGGCCTACTTACTGGTTTACCATATTCGCTATACTCTTCTATATATCAGAAGTGGTGACAGCCGACCCATTTCGTGAGCCATTCTTGAGAGCAGGCCACTGTTGCACTGCTTTTGTTTTTAGTAAATATCAGTTTAGCATGGCTACATCCCATAACTGGCGAGAGTAGAAACTAAGCCAACTGTAGCACTTAATTTGTGGCTTCATGAACACATTTTATTTAGCTAATTAATATTAATGTAATTTGTTGTCAGTTCACATAGAATATTCTAAACAAAACAGTTGTGTTCCTTTGTAATAATTATTTTAATCTGAATGGGATACGTCGTAAAGAAGCCAATATTGGCTATTATATACGATGGGT
This sequence comes from Ridgeia piscesae, assembly GCA_025642075.2. Lineage (NCBI taxonomy): Eukaryota > Metazoa > Annelida > Polychaeta > Sabellida > Siboglinidae > Ridgeia > Ridgeia piscesae. The sequence continues at coordinate 630,652 of JAODUO010000022.1, read as the reverse complement.
ATGTGTAAAATGTCTCCCATATTTATTTAGAAGAACAATGTAAATTTATTTGAACAGTGCTTCAAATTGCTCTGGTGTGGATACATTGGAAAAACCTGTGTCATGTACAGAAATTGACCTCCCAGTATTTGGAAGTGCAGCATGACCATCTGCTACAATGTTTTAAACTGCCTTGTCCAGTGGTTTTTACATCGCCCAGATCAAGCCATAATAACAGATATGGCTTCTAGGGTGGTCTTTAAGGGTGTGTAATATGTTTGTGTGGTGTATTGACATTGGCCCCAATCAGAGCTTTATGCAGGACCAAATTATTGCCAGTTACACATGTTTTGGTGGACATATGGATGTTGATTGTTAAGGCAATTTACAAACTTTAAATGTGTCTGATGATCTAAAATGGACTACAAACACACATGTGACACCATTTACACTCAATTTTGAGGCATAACTGACAATATCTATGGTTTTGGAAAACGTTTACATTTTTTGCTCCTTCCTTTTTACCCGTCCACCACCCGTCCACCCATATTTCTACCCGTCCACAACGGTTGACAGGTCTCTACATAAAACTATGGACCCAATGTACCAACGAGTGAATCTTTGAAGTGGTTATTTGGATACAATTGTTGAAACCCACTGAGTTGTCTCAGACACTTGACCTGCACTGATGATTAGGCCATCAATGATCCAGATTTTGTGGTAGACCATTTTTGTGGGCTACTGCTGTCTCCATTTGTTGTAGTAGCTTGACAGCAATTCTAGTAGCCTCTGGCTACCATTATTTCGAACCCCGGGTCAGTTTAAAAGGCTATAGAAGTCGGTTGAATTTGCTAAATATGTCAGCAAAAGTCAGCTTTATAAATGTGTCAAGCTCACTGGCCAGCCTGTTCTAATGACAGGTAGTTCTGAACCTGGTGGGCCCAGCACAAACACATTTATGTAATATAGTCAGTACATTTTGTGATGGTAGATGTTTATATTTTGATGTTTACTGCACCTTCTGATTGTTAAGAACGTAAACATGCAGCTGTGGATGTTGTTATTGTGAAGGGTGTCTAGCATGTAAACTTGCTGTTGCACAGGGCATCTGAGTGGACTCTGGACAAACCTGACTGGACAGGGCGGATACGAGTTGTAGCCAAGGGTGATGCTCTCATTATCAAGTTAGAGGATCGCAACTCCGGTAAGAGTCAGACCAACTGGAGGGTGACAGGGTTAGGGTTAATATGTAATATGCATTATTATCACAAATTATGATGGTTGCATTATAAATAAATATAATTACAATTGCCATTTCCATATTGACCATCAAAAAACGTCACTGCAGGGGCTTGGGATACAGGAAATTAAAAACCTATTGCTTGAGTCAGTATTATAATACATGCTCCTATATAGCTCAGTGTCCACACACAACAATTGGACTTTTTTTTCCAAAAATATGCATATCAAACAAGTTTTTGATACATATTTATTTGTTTATTTGGCAAAATGATTAATGAAGACCAGCACTGAAGAAGACCCCATTTCTACATTTATAATTCAGATGAAGCATATAATTTTATGCAAATGACTTACTGTGCATAAAATGTAGAAGTTGCATGACAGGTTTCTGTACAAACCTAGCTGAACATTTTATAAAAATTCATCGGTGAGTGATTAGCCAAGTTTTTATTAATTTAGTCTTTCAGTCTTGCCTTAAATTTACACAAACCTTTTTGTATCCCATTGTATTTATGTTCTGTTGTCATATTGAGTAAACATTTCTGTAGGAGAACTGTTTGCGAAATGTCCAGTCGATGCTTATCCTGGAACGGCTATTGAACAAGTCCTCGACTCCAGCAGATACTTTGTCATCAGAATTCAAGAAGACAGTGGTAAGAATGGACATGCATTTGTAATGTGTTTCTGCTCAGTGGGTTTTTAAATGATATGATAGTGTAACAATTAGTGAGTGCCTGCTAGCTTGTTGGTAAACATTAATCTAGTGGCTGGTCATCACAATTTGTTCAGTTGGTATACGTTCACATGCAGATAATTTTTTCTTTCATTTCTGTTCAGTTTTTTGGTTAGTCATATTGAGTATATTTACCTTTCAAGAAACCTTTTGAGTTTTCTCCATATAATATTGGCTGCTTCTCGCATTTTCCTCAGCGGGCTGAATTTACAGTCCGACAACGTGATCTACATCCTGTAACACAAGCTGGAGCATGTTGACAGGATGCGTGGCTGACATCACTGAAATTATACGGAGAAGAGCGAAACAATTTCTTGAGAGATAAATGTACCAAATTCATACTTTGCTTACTCTGAATATAATGCAAAACTGACAATGTTTAGGTCTGCTGTGGTTGTCATGACATAATTTGTGTTTCAGGTCGCAGTGCTTTCATTGGCATTGGGTTTTCAGACCGGGGAGATTCGTTTGACTTGCTGGTCACCATGCAAGACCACTTCAGGTATGATTAATTTTAACAGCAGATGGTTAATATGAGTGATATGTGTGATATGTATTCGTATATATAATTTATATATGTATATATATATTATATAATTTTATATATTTAAAATCCAGCACGTTATATATTATATATATTTATACATGTGTAATATATATAATATATAGGGCTGTCTATAGATATTAAACATGTTTCTTTTGAAATCTGCCGGCATTAGTAATAATTATCCTGTTTGAGAGATGACATGTCAACCCATTTTGTTCTCAGTCAGTATCTGCTGTTGTAAAGAAGCATGTGACATGTTGTGTGCTCTCTCTGTCTCCAAGCATTTTGTGACATCTCGCATGCTCCCTCTGTCTCCAAGCAGTGTGTACTCCCTCTGTCTCCAAGCATTTTGTGACATGTTGCGTGCTCCCTCTGTCCCCAAGCATTTTGTGACATGTTGCATGCTCCCTCTGTCTCCAAGCATTTTGTGACATGTTGCATGCTCCCTCTGCCCCCAAGCAGTGTGTGACATGTTGCGTGTTCCCTCTGTCTCCAAGCATTTTGTGACATGTTGCATGCTCCCTCTGTCTCCAAGCATTGTGTGACATGTTGCGTGCTCCCTCTGTCCCCAAGCAGTGTGTGACATGTTGCGTGCTCCCTCTGTCCCCAAGCAGTGTGTGACATGTTGCGTGCTCCCTCTGTCCCCAAGCAGTGTGTGACATGTTGCGTGCTCCCTCTGTCCCCAAGCAGTGTGTGACATGTTGCGTGCTCCCTCTGTCCCCAAGCAGTGTGTGACATGTTGCGTGCTCCCTCTGTCCCCAAGCAGTGTGTGACATGTTGCGTGCTCCCTCTGTCCCCAAGCAGTGTGTGACATGTTGCGTGCTCCCTCTGTCCCCAAGCAGTGTGTGACATGTTGCGTGCTCCCTCTGTCCCCAAGCAGTGTGTGACATGTTGCGTGCTCCCTCTGTCCCCAAGCAGTGTGTGACATGTTGCGTGCTCCCTCTGTCCCCAAGCAGTGTGTGACATGTTGCGTGCTCCCTCTGTCCCCAAGCAGTGTGTGACATGTTGCGTGTTCCCTCTGTCCCCAAGCAGTGTGTGACATGTTGCGTGCTCCCTCTGTCCCCAAGCAGTGTGTGACATGTTGCGTGCTCCCTCTGTCCCCAAGCAGTGTGTGACATGTTGCGTGCTCCCTCTGTCCCCAAGCAGTGTGTGACATGTTGCGTGCTCCCTCTGTCCCCAAGCAGTGTGTGACATGTTGCGTGCTCCCTCTGTCCCCAAGCAGTGTGTGACATGTTGCGTGCTCCCTCTGTCCCCAAGCAGTGTGTGACATGTTGCGTGCTCCCTCTGTCCCCATGCAGTGTGTGACATGTTGCGTGCTCCCTCTGTCCCCAAGGGGTTTGCAGCGGCAGGAGTTGCAGGAGAAGGAAGAGAAGCAGTATGCAACCACCCCTAAACTTGACCTCAGTCTGAAGGAAGGACAGACAATGAAACTCAACATTGCAGTGAGTATAGCTCCCATACTAAGCTTACCGACAGTGCATGTTGTGACTATCATCATCATCAGTCTGCCATGAGACACTGCCTACTGAAAAGAAAAAAGAGTTTTCACAATATCTTAGGTGTTTGGTGTGGTTAATCTCACCTGTCAGATCAATATTTATTTGTACATAGTCAAGTGTCATGATTGTCTGTCAATGGTCTGGCAAGTCTCCCAAAAATCAGAGGGAATATGTCTAGGTCTCTATTACAGAAGTTGTAATACCAGCAAATAAAGAATGTACTTATACAAAAATACAACACAAGTTAAAGGAATGTAAACAATTTAATATAACCCAATAACATGATATTAAAACAAAAATGGTCAGGGGGGTTCCGGTTGTTGTAATTCACATTAACTAACACAATGTTTGGCATATAAACAGAATGTACAATTCAGTCGGTTGATTCATCTTTTAACATATCGTCTTCTGATTTGTGCTGTTTCTTACGATAGCTGTCATATTAGTCATCAGACTAGATTGTGCAATATAATTTTCACGTATTTTTCAAGATCAGTCCCTGTACTTGCTATGATAACTAGATGAGTAAATCCCAAACGGTAGGATTAGACACTTAGGAATATTATTGATTAATTCAGCTTGAGAAGAGAACACTAAATTTAACACCTTGCCACCTCTTGTTATTCAAAAATGCATTAAAAAAAGAAAACCATGCTGTTTTAGAAATACAAACTTGGTCCTACTACTTTTCTACTAGGGATTTCTGCAAAATATATGCCTGTAATTAAAAGCAGCCACTATTTACTCATCTCCTTTAGTTAATTTTGCAGTTTTACATCATTCTTGTGTTCATTTGCACTATGTTTTGAATGTCTTGTCAGTCCAAATGTGACATTTTTGTTAAAAAGCTGCAAATATAAATCTTGGTGTTTCATTTGTCTGTTTTATCCAGTTTTTATTGATTTCATCATAAAGGGATTGTTTGAAGGAATGGGTCTCAAAGCGAACATAGAATGTGGGTTATAGTGAAAAGATGACTTCTTATAAATGATTTCATGTAGCACAATTATCAAGAGAGTTCTTGTCCCATCAAGGACACATGTATTTAGGGTTTTGCTACATCTGAACAGAGCATCACTACCGGTAATTGTTGCAGACAAAGTCGTTGCAGTCAAAACCAAGGCCGAAGCACACACAAGGGAGTGGGGTAGGGTTGCTGCCTCCGCCACCCCGTCTCCAGCCCCCCGCCGAGGCCCCAGTCTCAGCGACTCAGGCAGCAGTGACACCAGAAACCATATCGACTACAAACAGCTCACAAGCGAACAGTGTCAATCCACTGTTGGACTTTGATAACTCATTCTCTGGTACAAACTCTGCAAAGCCGTCAACAACAGACGCAGGCTGGGGAGTGGACGGGAATGATCCTTGGGGAGATTTCACCAGTGCAACGTAAGCACTGGCCAAATTAAACACACATTGCACCAGTCAGTTACATTCCAGGGGCCGGTTTCATAAAACGTACTTACGACGTCGTAGCGGGCGATAACTTGTTGAAAGTCTAAAGCATTGTAGAGTTAGGCTAGTTGTGTTTCACAAGTTTGCTCCATAGTTGCACTTAGCTGCGCCATGTATTTAGTTAGCTTCGATTAACCAGACTCCATGGGGTTGCGGTACTTTTCAGCCCCTCAACTCCACCTGGAATCTTAATAGCCTGCCGATGCCAGGGTGGCCTTACCCCAAATTAGGGTAGAGATGCTGATTAGCTCTCAGGCCGAATTTGAAATAACAAATTAAATAAGGATATCCTTTTTTCAGATAATACTATATTATAAAAACTATTTAAAATTAAACTATATTCACACAGGCATCAACAGAAATACAGATTTGCAGTTGTTTGCGTAGCAGGAATTATGCATGATTAGCCTCAATTACGCAAACTCTGTAAGGTGGCAGCACTTTACAAAGATAACATTTAAAAGCTTGCTTAGTGGCCAGACGGTTTTCTCTGCAAAGTTATGCAATCGAGCAACCGTCAGTTAAGCAAGAATAGCATTAAGTAGGCATAACTTTACACTGGTTGAAGTATTTACAGGATCTTCTTCAAGTTGGTTGATGCTCCCGATACGCCCACTGTTTATTTAAATGTTTCCACTGGATATCCTTTACATACATCATAGCTTACAAATTGGTATACAAACGGCAAATGCAGCAGCTAAGGAGAAAAAGTGTGTCCAGAAACAGCACAAATATATAGATATCCCAGCGCGAATTAATTGGGTAAATTCTATGTCAATTTAGTTACACAAATGCTAAATTGGTCTCATGATACCAGCCGCAAGCTACATCGAATAGTCACTGTTAGCTGCCACCAGTAGACTGCATTATTGCTTGTAAAGTTACGCTGCTTTATGAAACCAGCCCCTGTTGCATATCGATTACACCACAGCAAGTCTAACTGCACCTAAAAAGTCCAGTTCCAATAGAACAACACTAACCATATCCGTACCATAACTACAACACACCGGTACCCAACTAACAACACTGACCACATCCATATCATAACTGCAGCACACCGGTACCACACTGACCACATCCATATCATAACTACAGCACACCGGTACCCAACTAACCACACTGACCACATCCATATCATAACTACAGCACACCGGTACCCAACTAACAACACTGACTACATCCATATCATAACTACAGCACACCGGTACCCAACTAACCACACTGACCACATCCATATCATAACTACAGCACACCGGTACCCAACTAACCACACTGACCACATCCATATCATAACTACAGCACACCGGTACCCAACTAACCACACTGACCACATCCATATCATAACTACAGCACACCGGTACCCAACTAACCACACTGACCACATCCATATCATAACTGCAGCACACCGGTACCCAACTAACCACACTGACCACATCCATATCATAACTGCAGCACACCGGTACCCAACTAACCACACTGACCACATCCATATCATAACTGCAGCACACCGGTACCCAACTAACCACACTGACCACATCCATATCATAACTGCAGCACACTGGTACCAAACTAACAACACTGACCACATCCATATCATAACTGCAGCACACCGGTACCAAACTAACAACACTGACCACATCCATATCATAACTGCAGCACACCGGTACCCAACTAACAACACTGACCACATCCATATCATAACTGCAGCACACCAGAACCCAACTAACAACACTGACCACATCTATACCACCCACTACAGCACACCAGCACCCAACTTAACAACACTGACCACATCTATACCACCCACTACAGCACACCAGCACCCAACTTAACAACACTGACCACATCCATACCACCCACTACAGCACACCAGCACCCAACTTAACAACACTGACCACATCTATACCACCCACTACAGCACACCAGCACCCAACATAACAACACTGACCACACCCATACCACCCACTACAGCACACCAGCACCCAACTTAACAACACTGACCACATCTATACCACCCACAACAGTACACCAGCACCCAACTTAACAACACTGACCACATATATACCACCCACTACAGCACACCAGCACCCAACTTAACAACACTGACCACATCCATACCACCCACTACAGCACACCAGCACCCAACTTAACAACACTGACCACATCTATACCACCCACTACAGCACACCAGCACCCAACTTAACAACACTGACCACATCTATACCACCCACTACAGCACACCAGCACCCAACTTAACAACACTGACCACATCTATACCACCCACTACAGCACACCAGCACCCAACTTAACAACACTGACCACATCTATACCACCCACTACAGCACACCAGCACCCAACTTAACAACACTGACCACATCTATACCACCCACTACAGCACACCAGCACCCAACTTAACAACACTGACCACATCTATACCACCCACTACAGCACACCAGCACCCAACTTAACAACACTGACCACATCTATACCACCCACTACAGCACACCAGCACCCAACTTAACAACACTGACCACATCTATACCACCCACTACAGCACACCAGCACCCAACTTAACAACACTGACCACATCCATACCACCCACTACAGCACACCAGCACCCAACTTAACAACACTGACCACATCTATACCACCCACTACAGCACACCAGCACCCAACTTAACAACACTGACCACATCTATACCACCCACTACAGCACACCAGCACCCAACTTAACAAAGCTCTGGCTACATTTACAATTGGCTGAGAGAGTTGAAAGATGTATTAGAGGAAGAGTTATCAACAATGTATTTGATATGTTTAGCGTTTAGATATTAGCTTTGTCTCATTTCAATGGTGTTTATGTAAAAATGTGAGACATGTTATTATGTTGTTAAGTATAATGTTAGCTCGTTATTCACATTATGCTAGCCGTGTAAGTGTGGGAAATCATTGTGACACAGCTGAAGATATGTCTGCTGTATATAATACCCTGTACAATAACAAAAACAAAGAGCTTCTTCTATAAGAGATAGTCCTAGTCCATTGGGCCGTATACTTAAGAAAGTTTGAATGTTGATTTGAGTAATATGTACATATAGCTTTAAAATTCCTCAAGGTGGAATTAAAAAAATATTATAATGTGAGGGCAGCCATTTTTCAATATGGCTACCAAATTCAATTTCCCATATCTTAATAAACTGCGTTGTATAGAGCAACAATTGTGGTTCACAGATGCATGTTTTAGGAGACAAGGATTTCAAATATAACATTTTTGGACATTCAGCAGTTATTGAGATACAGAAATTTTTATTTGGAAGCCATTTTGAAAAATGGCCACCCACAAGTTATGCTCATTTAAAAAAAATTCCATCTAGTGGAATTTTAAAGCTACATACGTTAGTCAAATCAACATTCAAACTTTCTTCAGTACTTCAGTGTATAAGGATTTAATAAGGTTGATCCTTGAAACCCAGTGACATGGGCCCAGTGGGCAGGGTCAAGACTTACATAACAACAATTTCACACATCTTTTTCTTTGTGCAACCAGATAGTGTGATAAACATGTTTGGAGAAAAAAATAGTAATTTTAATTTTACTTAAGAAAATACACTCTTCCATTTTAACTAAGTGATATGTCTAGTGCACGATTGAACAAGATGTTAAAGATGCTGCTTTCATTGTACACTGTACAGCAGAAATGATTAATGTAACTAGTATGGGTTAGAAGCAGTATGAAATAGAAAGGGCTTTCTTGTGACGGTCACCAGAAGGAATGGTGTCAAATATATGCTAGTATTGTTTGTTTTTGTTTTTTTAATGACGTATATCTTTATTGTACTTCGGTACTTTCCAAACTGTCAAGTACATTTTCAAGTACACAACTTCAGTACTCGAGAATAGGTACAAAATAATATGTCTTTACCCTTTTTCTGTGTGATACAAAACCTTGAGTATCTATCCTGATCATATCTACTATTAATATTAAACTATTTTAATAATTAGTTAATAATTGTCTCCTGAATTATATTACTGTTAATCATTGCCACTGAATTTGTACTTACCAATGTACTTTATTCATACTTGATCACATGCACTTAACCGTGGTGAACTTTGTCATGTGTATGGTGTGATGATCAATAAGTTGCTGTAGCCATTAGTAGCTCAATGTATTGACTGCCATCTGTTCTAGGCCTGGAGTTGGTACGGAGGCAACTGCCGGGACAACCTCTGACAACTGGGTCGATTTCAACTAATCAATCTGTGCACACGGTCAACACTGTCAACAACTAGCAGTTGTGTTAAGTTGACAAAGGGCTCTGTGATACGTATGTAGCATGAACAGTTCTAGAGATTTAATGTCAAACAGTTAATGTAGTTCATTTTTCAGATCTCATTAATCATAAGTTTTATGATCATATAAGTTGGCACAATGGCGCAACATAAATATTCCTGCTGGGCTGTAATTATTAATTTGCTTTCTTTATCATTATTTTGGTTCCTCCTCTGCAATAGAAGAGGTTACAAAGGGATATGATAGACAATGTTGTAAGCATTATTTTGGGCACTGTTCCAATTCCTGGTGATTGATGTAAATATGTTTAATCTAATGTTACGTTTGTGCATACCCTTGCTCTATGGATATGTGTATTGTGATCATGATGTTGAAGGTTTACGGTATCTGTTATATTTGCTGAATGTGACAATGAGCAACTCAAACACAGCAGAACAGCTGGAGTTGAAAGAAAAGGCTGACCAATGTGGAACCAACTGGCATACCACCGTTCAGGGATCGATCTGATCAAATTGTAAACTTCGGTATAGCAACACTATGATTTAATTAAAATTAGGTTAGCTAGTCTGGAACATTCGAGTGCATTTTAAAGTAATTTTGCCATTGTTTGCTGGAATCACTTGCTCATCTGTCCGTCCAGTTTTCTACATCAAATGGTGTGACACGTCTTGTTACAATTTCATGTCGGGTGCATTATGGTGTCCACTGTGGCGACTGCACCTCGGTCTATGCACCTTGTAGTTGTTCGTGGCTGTAGCTTGATTTCTTGTAGCTGTTTGAAGATAAAACTGATCTAGAGTTTCATTTTAGCTGCATTTCATACACACAGAAAGATTACATCAGGTGTCTGCAATGATCTGTTATGTGTCTAATAATTGTTACATGAACAAAATGTCATTCCATATCTGATGTACATAATTGGTAGATGCCTCTATTGGTGGTGCTGATACATGTACAGGTAAAACATTCATGCAGTAATAGGTAAATCAGTCATTTTCTAATAGTGGTAAATATATTCAGTGTTGATAATAATGTTATGTTAAACATGGGATTATCTGCATAATTGATTTAATATAGTATTTCAGAATTAAAAAAGAAGTATATCTCTACTAAAAAGAAAGTATATCTCTACTGTTAAATCAAGGAGGATTTAAATAGAAGAATAAATGGCTATGATTATACAGTGGTTCATACAATAGGAAGTTTGTGCTTTTTTGGTTGCTAGATCTGACATTTTTGAAAAAAGAGCACGATTTTGCAAATATTATATTCAGAAATTGTAGGTCTCATGTAACCAGGTGTTGGGAAACCATCTACATTGATTGTGTTTTCGAGAATGTGTACATTGTTAAATAAATGATGGTCCTTGTATCAGAACAGTTATATCTTTGTGTGTTGATGTTGTCTGACCTCAAAATATGACAGAATATGGGAAATAGTAGTTTTAATGTCATAAATAATAGTAGTCAGGAGAGATTTTCGTGCTAAGATGTAACAACCACCACGGTCGTCGATCGGTGGGGGATGGGGGGGACGTGTCCACCCTCCACTTTTCAGTGTGGGGGACAGCATAGGAATTGTCCCCCCACTTTTCAGCTCAGAAAAAAATGCGAGGCATATAGCCTGACTCGCCACTCCTCTCTCAAGCCGCTATACAGGACTAGCTAGACAATAAACTCGTGATATGAAGTTCTGACCATCCATTAGAAAATCGACTAGATAAATTGCTTGGCTGGACCTATCCACAGCAAGCAACTTGATCTTACTTTAGTAATCATGCCGGTGTGGCGGTCCAGAACGTCGAGCGGTCCAGAACGTCGAAGGTTAGCGGTTCATGTCAAAAGGTTAGCGGTTCACGGCAAAGGCTAGCGCGGCGTTACGGCCCGCGGCTAGCCAATCTGGAATGTATATCCGGTCCAGGATGTCGTTCCACTTCGTTTTGACTGTTGTTTATGGACTTCTTACATGCGTGACAAAGGTTAACGTCTACTGTGACCAGCGTAAACATGGTGATTGCCGAATTAACATATGAGTAAACCATGCATATTATAGTTTATGTTAATCATTTATTGATGCGCTTCCTTTCTTGCAATTATTATTAATAAACATAACAAAACCTCACAATCATTGTTACTTGTAATTTTTTATAAACAGTGTTTTCTTAATGTCCTTGTCTCAGAGCGTTGTGCATTTTATGGCTTCGTTACAGCCATGGTTATCAATGCAGTCTATAGTACGTGGAACATTAAATACAAATCCCCGCGTCTTCGTGACATATAACTCTGGCAGTTTAAGATATATGTAACTGTCTACTAGCTGAATGTATTGGATGTAACGTGCCCGAATTGGCATAGTTTGTAGGCAGGCCCTATATTTTGAAAACAAATTAAAATAAAGCTGTATTTTAGATACATACGGTTTAAATTGTGTATGTGATGTAGATAGCCCATAGAGGTAGTGTGTACAATAAATTCGTCAGGGGATGGGTGTGGATCACACTTTTATAATGGCATATATTTGTGTCTATTTTGCATGTATGGAACACACTTTTATAGTGGTCCTATTGGAATGTTTTGTAGAATTATATTTTTATTCAAAAAGGCGTTATATGGGCTTAACATTGCAGTATATAAATCCCATTGAGGTGCTTCAATATCAGTACAAAGGGTGGAAATCTAAAAAGATGGGCTTAACATTGCAGTATATAAATCCCATTGAGGTGCTTCAATATCAGTACAAAGGGTGGAAATCTAGACGTTACCATATCCAAATAGTTGGTTTTACCTAACACAACTCGGCAATGAGTTAATAATATATTTTGGGAAATGAGTCATGCATTCAAGACTTACATAACTTTATTAACATGTCGACTGGTGTAAGTATGTGTCACATAACAGTTGAATAGTAGTGTTAAATGAAATGCAAACAATATCATTCTCAACAATAGAAGCTCTTTGTATAAACCGTTGCATTTAATAATAATTAAATAAGATTACTTTCAAAGATTTATAAACTCATGCAACAACGCGGGCCGAAAACCAACAACGTCGGCCTGCTCTATTTGGTTTGTCTCCGTTCCGTCGCAGATGGCCTTTGCGTACTGAAATATAGATACACATTATTGTTAATATTTCCCTGTGTTAACAACACATTCATATGAATACCTCTTTATGGTCCCCTGGTAATGTGACTATTGTTAGTCACATCGTTTCTTTGGTTGTTCGGTTAAATATAACAACACTTCACACAATAGTGAAATAATATAAATGACAAAAGATGTGTATTTTAAACTTTGAACAGAAATTTTGTTCACATTTATCAAACGTACACCTCTTTAAAAAAGCAAACTTATTACTTCAGAAACAACATCCATACTAATCCAGATATAACATAACAGTGTATTGAAAATAACGCAACTTGTTGATGTAATGGCTGATTAAGGGCCACATGATAATATAATCTAACTACTCCTGCAAAAAACATATCACTACGACAAAAACAGACATGGCTGCAAGGCTAGTAGGCAACAATCCATGTCTTCCCTGTTTTACTATAGCAATGAAAACGTGGGTGTGAAAAAGTTTTAAAGACACACATATACACAATAAGCAGTGTTATGGCATTTGTTAACCAAGCTTATGCTAGAAAGTAAAAGAAAATGGTTGTATAATAATAGTAAGATTTCTATAATGCCTATATCATTGTGTGTGTGTGTGTGTGTGTGTGTGTGTGTGTGTGTGTGTGTGTGTGTGTGTGTGTGTGTGTGTGTGTGTGTGTGTGTGTGTGTGTGTGTGTGTGTGTGTGTGTGTGTGTGTGTGTGTGTGTGTGTGTGTGTGTGTGTGTGTGTGTGTGTGTGTGTGTGTGTGTGTGTGTGTGTGTGTGTGTGTGTGTGTGTGTGTGTGTGTGTGTGTGTGTGTGTGTGACTGTGTGTGTGACTGTGTGTGTGTGTGTGTGTGTGTGTGTGTGTGTGACTGTGTGTGTGTGACTGTGTGTGTGTGTGTGTGTGTGTGTGTGTGTGTGGACTGTGTGTGTGTGTGTGTGTGTGTGTGTGTGACTGTGTGTGTGTGTGTGACTGTGTGTGTGTGTGTGACTGTGTGTGTGTGTGTGACTGTGTGTGTGTGTGTGTGTGTGTGTGTGTGTGACTGTGTGTGTGTGTGTGACTGTGTGTGTGTGTGACTGTGTGTGTGTGTGACTGTGTGTGTGTGTGACTTGTGTGACTGTGTGTGTGTGTGTGTGTGACTGTGTGTGTGTGTGACTGTGTGTGTGTGTGTGTGTGTGTGACTGTGTGTGTGTGACTGTGTGTGTGACTTTGTGAATGCTACATCCATAAAGATATAAACTAAATAAAACTTGAACATTAAATTATTACTCCCTCCCTCCCTCCCTCTCCCTCTTTCCTCCTTCCTCCGATCCTCTGTCTCTGCGTCACACTATATCTATCCCATTTTCCTTATTCTTTCCCACTGTTCTCTGCTCATCTACACCCCTCTTCCTCCACGTTTTCGCCCGCCACTCGTTTTTTACCCTTCTCTCATTCTCATTAAGGCGCACATGGATTCGGTCATGGCTATTTGCACACATCAGCACGAACGTCAAAGCTATTTATGCCATACAAAGCAATTGTGTAATACCTGCCATGCTTCATTGACATTGTCACAGTTTAACACAGACAATGCAATCCGTCAATTGGTGTTGGACATTCTTGGCATGTAACTTCGCCATATCGGTGACTTGCACGTGACACCTATTTGTATTAACAAGTGACTGAAGGGTGCAACGACCAATAGCATGGAATCGTTGGGGTCAAAATGTAGTTCTCCCCGTTAACAGTGCAAGCCAACTTCATCTGTTTCTTGGTTTGTTCGATTGGGGTCGAGTGCAGCAGACGATGCACGTTTGACGCTCAATGTAGTGTGACAGTTGGTCTCAACTAAGCTGCACACAAGGTGCAGTTTAAGATGTCAGCAGACACTAGGATATCAACAGATGCCGGAACACAACGAGGACGGGCACAGATTGGACGATGATGCATTTACTCGAAGGTATGAACGTTTATGGTTTGTGGTGGAAAGACAACTAATGCTCGTACGTTCCATTATTGTTATATAATCATATTCGTGATTCAATGCATGTTTCTGTTGTAATCCCTCTACCATAATTTTACCTTTAACAGCATCACAAAATTACAATGTGTTCAGAATTGCTTAGCAAGGATTGAGACTAGGTCTCCATGTTTTATTCGTTGTATGCGGCTTCTAAAGTCATTGCAGTGTTTTCCTGTCCGATATCGTATTATCTTTGAGAAAGGTTGCCTAGCTTCGATAATTTCTAGTTTTTGTCCCTAAAGTCAATACCATTGTTGGGACAAGTGCTTTTGCCTGTTTAAGCTAACACGTATGTGGAAAACAAAATTATGATCACTATGCTGATCGGTGTTGATAATATCTTAAATACAATAAATTGGCTTAGTCTACATCTGTTATATGTTTATTATTTTATGTTATGTATTCTTGTTTACCAATTTGAGTTATATGGAATTATGCGAATTATGTATCAACATTTAAAGTAATTCCTTGTTACATTTTATGAAGGACAAAATGGTGACGATGTGTGCGCCATCTTGGTTTCACGTCGCCTGTTGTAAAACATTCTATCCATAAATCTGCATGGATGAATAATTATAGGTTCACATGTTAACATGTTTAATGTATCATATGATATAATATAACATATAAACGATGTTTTGCCTGTTTAAGCCAACACGCATGTGGAAAACAAAATTACGATCACTATGCTGATTGGTGTCGATAATATCTTTAATAAAATAACTAAAGTTGTCTTAGTCTACATCTGTTAATTATATGTTTATTATTTTATGTTATGTATTCTTGTTTACAAATTTGAGTTATATGGAATTATACGAATTATGTATCAACATTTTAAAGTAATTCCTTGTTACATTTTATAAAGGACAAAATGGCGACGATGTGTGCGCCATCTTGGTTTCACGTCGCCTGATGTAAAACATACCTATCCATAACTGTGCATGGATGAATAATTATAGTTTCACATGTTAACATGTTTAATGTATCATATGATATAATATAACATATAAACCAAGTTTTAACGCCATTCTACAATACAAATAACTTCACTGGAAATAGTTATATCAGTTTAAGTTAAAACAAGTTGACACCACAATCTCGCCAGTCAAACACTATATGGTATATAAGGAAAGGAAATTGCTACTATAATTGTAACTGATGTGTATTCGATGCCTCGTGGCAAAGGGTGTATCACGTGATGCTCGCAATATGGAGGGTCACATCCGGCAATGGAACGCCGGGCTTAGGGGCAGATACTCCCTCCCTTTCTCGTAGCACAGTGGTCAGTTGTGAGGGTTGAAGGTCGTGACATTTCTCGCCAGGGGAACGTTGTAAGGAGCAACCAAAGCGGAGTCCCGAGCCCAAGTAGATACATTAGATTGTACTATAGGCAGAATGTTCCCAGTGTCTCCCACTTCCGGATACCCTCTTTTTAAATTATATAAATATTATAAATTAAATTTCTTTAAAAATTCTATTTTTAGCACATCTCAGTTTCATGGTAAACGTTCTACGTTTTGTTTGTGGAAAATTATATTATTGAAAGATATAAAAATGCTTGTAATAAATACGTTGCCTGCTTAACACTTAAGGACTTTCAAGTAGTCTTTAAAATACATCTATTGTATATGTATTGATGGATTTTTATTATTTTGCTTTTGTTCATTATATTTTAATAACTATTATATTTTTCTCACGTAGCGCTTATATATCTGTTAACATTGCTTTATTATAGAAACACCAGATAAGAGGTGAAGAGAAGGCCACCTGTCACAGAGACATTGAACAAGAAAAAAAGGACCAGGATAATATGGCCACAAACCTTGAACAGGAGAAATGAACAGAGTAAATAAGAATTGTTACTTGATTGCTGTGCCACCAACAGTGTAACTCTTGCGAAGACACTAATTTGAACAAGTCTACGTCAGTCCTATTATAAAGTTACATTGTATTAGTCAATAAGGCAATGTCATAACTATTTTACACACACATACCCCACATAAAACTAATATGTATTAAATGACACATACCCTATTCATATTTGGGATGTCATTAGACATACAGAGGATAATCAACTAGAGAAAATGCTGGATATTGTTAGGCAATGCAAAATGTCCTGTTGTAATAACCACCATTAAGAACTCATGCTTGTGGGAAACAACTGTACTGGTTTTGTAATTTGTCACTTTTCAGGTAGAAACAATCGTTCAGAATAGGGTGTTTGATAGCCATGGTGACGGATGATGTATTTCCACAAAAGAAGAGACTATACCTAAAAGCGGAATATTAGACAGTAGGTTATCCTAAGAAAATGGTTCTAGCCACTGCCATTGGTTGAATCCACCTTGTTTTTAATCTTGTGGAAATAACTGTACTGTTTTGTAATTGTACTTTTTCAGTAATGCAAATCATTCAAATAGGGTGTTTGACAGCCATGGTCACTGGATGATGTTTCCACAAAGAAGAGTTCAAAACAAAGTTAGCAGTGTTATCCAGAAAAGTGAATTTGTGCATACTTGTTTTTAGATTTTTAATAATTATGTATTCCTGTCAGATGATACTGTGTTGTAATGCAAATGCATTATCAGTTGTTTGTCTAACCATTTTGTTCACTTGGATAGTTTAGGGTAATATCGATTCAGTGTTGTGTGTGGCAGGTTCATACCATGCTGGTGTTCCTTATGCAAACATTACATGTTGTGTGCACACGCATTGATTCTATTTAATAGTTTTCAGATAATAATTATAACCATGGTTTATTATATACCAGTACACCATGTGATTGTTCAACTCTTGCAGTTATAGTGTGTGTGTGTGTGTGTGTGCGTGCGTGCGTGTGTGTGTGTTGTTGTGTGTGTGTGTGTGTGTGTATGTCTGTGTGTGTATGTTGTGTGTGTGTGTCTGTGGTGTATGTCTGTGTGTGTGTGTGTGTTGTGTGTGTGTGTGTGTGAGTGTGTGTGTGTGTGTGTGTGTGTGTGTGTGTGTGTGTGTGTGTCTGTGTGTGAATATATAACTTCAGAAAGTATGTGGAATATGCATGCACAAACTGCTTTTTAAGATAACATACGTTGTCATTCAGCCATTCCCATGGCAAAAGTCTGCGTCATGGTGATTCCACCAGCTGTCACCTTAGACGGAAGAGACAGTGGGGTATGAGAAGATAGTGGGGTATGAGAAGACTGGGGGGTAGGAGAAGACAGTGGGGTAGGAAAGACAGTGGGGTAGGAGAGGACAGTGGGGTAGGAGAGGACAGTGGGATAGGAGAGGACAGCAGTGGGGTAGGAGAAGACAGTAGGTTAGGAGAGGACAGTGGGGTATGAGAACACAGTAGGGTAGGAGAGGACAGTGGGGTAGGAGAGGACAGTTTGGTAGGAGAGGGCAGTGGGGTAGGAGAGGACAGTGGGGTAGGAGAACACAGTGGGGTATGAGAAGACAATGGGGTAGGAGCAGACAGTGGAGTAGGAGAAGACAGTGGGGTAGGAGAAGACAGTGGGGTAGGAGAAGACAGTGGAGGTAGGAGAAGACAGTGGGGTAGGAGAAGACAGTGGGGTAGGAGAAGACAGTGGGGTAGGAGAAGACAGTGGGGTAGGAGAAGACAGTGGGGTAGGAGACAGAAGAGTAGGAGAAGACAGTGGGGTAGGAAGGTGAGGTGTGTGGTAGGGTTTCAGCTGGTCATAGGCCACCTTTGTCATTAAGATCACGCCAGCTGTTTTTGCCAGTGTCACCTGGTAGTTTGGCCCGATATTTCTGATCCTGATGATAAGGAACATATTATCAGGAATATTATTATTATCTCACAGTAATCCAATCCCCAATATCATCACCATCTTGCGATGACTAAGTTTACCTCCAATGATCAATGTTTGTCACTGCATTTATCAGAAAACTCCAAGTAAGTAATATGTGATGCTTGAAGAAATCCAATTAAAATGTGAATAAGTATGTTGTTAGTTAGCCAATTTAGGATTCAGCAGCAATGTTGTCTCATGCATCTTGTTTCTAATTAGTGCTGTCTTGTCCCAATCTATAATGTTCACACATCTAGTTCAGTTCTTATTTTAAAAAGTAAGTAAGACACGTGAAACATATCTGTAAAAAGACAACAAATATGAGACATTCTGCTGAAGATATGTGGTGAGCTTGCTTTAAAATTAACACCTTTTCCAGAAATAAAATCAAGGCCTATTTTGTGACGAAGTAATAGATATGGGAAAGAAGGGGTAAGGGGGCAGCAACCTGCTGGAATTTCAAAAAAATCAAATATGTCCCCCATCTTCCCACATCATGATCTATCGCGAGATAGTGAAGTGGAGTGGTGCTGATGCTTGAGATCCAGTGCTTTCCAGCCCTTCCAAATTGTTTCAGTTCCGGCATGAAATTACTGTTTTTATTGTGTAAACCAAGTCAATACATTGAACAGCATAGGGCATCTGCCATATAGCTATCCTTTTTCAATTTTTTTGGATTATAACCAATTATTATGAAATAAATTTTGTGTACTGCTACACACATAAGTTATTTAAATTAAGTATACATGTCTTCTTATTAACATTGCTAGGCTGCTTTATCATTTGCTGAATTGAAGCTTAATAATCAAGGAATGCAATACCTGCAAATGAAGCTGTTCAAGCTTTGCAATACCTCCTCACCCGTCTTCCGCTTCAGGGAGTATAGTTCAACGTATTTTGTGAAGTAGTGTCATGACATATTTGTAGCCATTCTTGGTCTCAGGTAGTGGGCCTAAAAAGTAGCTTAAATTTAAGTTTGTATAATAACATTAGGTAGATTCCATTAAAAGGGGCTTCAAAGTTAAATCAGTATTTTTAAGGACATTTGTTGTCCCTCTTTCTAAGGCCTTTAAATCTAAACTGGCGAACCTTCAATGAAACAAGGAAATAAAGGGAAAAATTTAATAAAATTAATAGTAGTAGAAGTTGTGATATTCTATTCACAACAATATGCCATAAAAGGTGCACAAGAATGACATTTTACATGCACAATCATCTAATTGCCATAGATAATATAATTTGCAAACAAGCACAAATGCTAACTTGGGACAACAAGTGTGCATGTTACGACTATTTAATTTGTCATAAACATTCAGAGTGGAAATGTTTCACATAATACAAATTAGCTTAGGTGTCAGTTTGGCGCTACTTTTTTGATTTTTTCATATGCTGACATGCATCGCATTTCGAAATCTGCAATAGTAAAATAAGTCATGTAACATAAAATATGGGATCTACAATGACAAAATTGTTACATTGGTATGAATTTTAATACAGCTATACATATGGATAGTGTATTGTAAGGGTATATACTACATAAACAACATTTGACTTTGAAATATACAGTATATTCTTGCAAATAAGTGTAATGTTCACATTCACAAATGAAACATTATACATAATAATTCATGTACACTTTCATTTTTTGTTGAACATTAATTTTTGGTGAGTGAGCTATTGAGGGGGGTGACCCATGAGTGAGTGGGGAGTGGGGGAGTGAGTGACCCAGTGAGTGAGCCAGTGGTGAGTGGAAATGAGTGATAGTTTAAGGTGTTGGTGGAGGGGGGGAGTAGTGAGTGATGAGTAGTGGTGAAGTGGTGGGTGAATGAATAAATGAGTGAGTGAGTAGTGAGTGGAGTGAGCGAGTGAGTGAGTAGTGAGTGAGTGAGTGAGTATATTGATATATATAATATATATATATATATATATATATATATATATATATATATATATATATATATATATATATATATAAAAAGGGTGTTTGTGTGGCTGAACGTACCTAACACTCCAGTTTCTGCAATTATTTCATATAATCATAGTTACATTGATGTTCCTAATGAACATCATTAAGACCCTCTTGTTCTTGGGTTGCAATAGTGGTGGTAGTTTGAGCAAATTAATTAATATAGTTTGTAGGGGAAGGGCGGGTAAAGTGGGCCTGTCAGCCAAAGGGGGCCCCCATCTGTCACAGCATTCCTGGTATGCAATGCATTTAAACCAATAATAGTAGTATTTAAAAACCCCTTTATGGGACACAATTCAACGTTGTATTTGTTTCTTTGGCACAAATGCAAACGTTGAGTATCACATTTTGTTTTAGGTACTTTTCTTAAATAATTGATATGCTTTAAAAAAATTTTCATAAATTGTCGGGGTACATAACGAAAATGTGGTCCAGGGAGCAATAGGCCATGTTATTAAATGAACAATTTCAGTTTGAAGTGAATAAACACAATAATCCCAAAATGGCTCCGACCGATAATCTATAGCAGAGGCCAAATGGCCCCATGGGGCTAAAATGCGCCAAGCTACAGGGGGATGACCTGGAACATTCTGGAGTCATTACAAAAACACTCGAGGCCACAGCAAGACTGGTAAGGCCTACAACCACCCGTTTCAAAGAAAAGGGGGCACACAAAAGCTGAGAACATGTAAAAAACATAAAAAAACTACTACGCTACGCCTTATCTGGGATATGGGATATTTGTATTCTAACAGCAGAACATGCAAAAGCTGGATGTATTGTGGGGATGGGGCCCGGGTGGATACCCCATGGTACCTGGGTATGAGCGTGGCGGGTTATGTGCAAGATTTGCTTCAACGATTATGTGGCATCGCTAGCATTGTGAGGGGGCCTACTTTGGCCTCCATGTTTTAAGAAATAATAAAATGAGTGTCTTTTTAAAATCATCTAACGTATTATATTTATTAAGATAGAGTAACTGGGCTGTGCATGTACGTAGTCAATATACTTTAAAGGTAGGTATTGTAGCAAAAATTTCCATTTTTGTACATAACTGTCAAATGAAGGTTGATGGGCGCTTAAGGCCCCATTTTACCCGCCCTTCCCCTATAGCAGTTATTAATTGTAAAGAGCACTCCTAGTCTGTTGTCATTTCTGATGTTGCAGTGGGGCCACTTGATTTGCTGCAGCATTGTAATAACATAATTATTACTTAAAAAAATGTGTGGATAAATAAATAAATAATGATGCTTGTTTGTTTAAATGTAGCTGCTAAAAAGATGACTCATTGTGCCATTTAAATTAAGAAATGGTTTTTCCCTTCCTATACATTTTATTGCCCACATACCCCAACTGCACAGTTCTTTTCATGATAAATCCCTTCAAATGATTTATGAGTGAATTTCTTAAAAGGGCCACCCGTAAACGTTATTATTAATAAGATTAGCAGTTATTGATGTATATAAATTTCCCCGTAATACAGAAGCAGTTTCAGTAACACCATAATGTTAGGTTAAATTGTTTTATGATTACATAAATTCTATGACGGTGGCTGTATAAATATATATTTTAAATTTTATTTTAGTGACTGCATCATTATTAAAGAAATTTTATCCTACTTTCTTAAATGATGTTTTAGTTTTATGTATTTTAGCCTTCTATATTTTTATTTGTTTAGTTATTGTTTTCATTAATCTGTTTACTGGGACTTTGGTAATGTAGAGTTAATTTTAGTCATATGTTAAAATAATAAATTTTTTTAAGAATACCTACTACATGTATATGTAAAACGCCTGAGTAGTTTATAACTAGATTTGGCACTATATAAGTATACTTTTTATTTATTTATTTTTTGAGGTAAATCAGTTGACTGATTTTTATCGGATTATATATCTATATGCAAAAAAATTGTTTTTTAATGAAATGTCAACCGATGAAGGAAATAATATGCGCAGATGCAATGTATCAGTCAACAGCCCATGCCAGGGGTAATTGTGCACAAAGGTTTGTGCATTTACCTGGGAAATTTTAACCTCCAACATACACTGAGACATTAGCATCTACTCTTTATTTACCAGGTTATAATTTAGCCTAAAATAATGGGGGCCAACCGTACCCCCCCTTTTCAAAACCTAGGGGACACAAAAATGGGGACCATACAAAAGAATTCACTTTTTTGTCATTGTAATTCTATAACTTTATTCAACCAATTAACATGCCACAAACATCATGACTATAGTCTATGTAGCAGCTTCATTAGTAAATACTGATGATCATTTCAAGCATCAATGGAGGGTTGTGTCTTCATTTTCCTCTGAATCAGAGCTGCTTGAAACTGGTAGTTCTTCCTCTATGGGCTGCCTGTCCACCTCTAACCCCTTTTCGTCAATGTTTAACCCCGACAAAGGGGAGTCGACTGCACCCACAGCGTCCCGTGTAATTTACTGATACATAATAACACATTTTCTTTGCCCTTTGGGCCCCTGGGATAGAAGTTGTCAGGCCATTATTTATAAATGTTAAGTTCTTTAATGTGTATAATTGTTTATAGTCCAATATGTTTGATCAGACCCAATGAGTTGGAATGTCAGGGACCTGACAGTAAATGTGGGGGGCCCGGGCCCCCCCCAGGCACCTGTTGACCCCCACCAACCTCTAAATGCCTGTGTGGGGGTGTTTGTTTTTTGGCCAAACAAAAAAATTTTTTTTAAAACCCCAAAAGTCACTATTGCCTTAAATGTTTCAGATTGATCATTAATAGATTTTTATATTAAAAGTTTGAAAGACTCAAAAAGTCACATTAACGCCATGTTGGAATTGCTCAACACTAAACTGCAAGGGAAAAAAAAGACAGTCTAACACAAATCTAATTTATTTTTGCTCTTTACAATAACATATAGAAATGAAGGCAAATAACATACAATATTAATACATAAACAAAACAATATATGGGAAGAACATTACGATATTATATATATATATATATATTATATTATAATTTTTATTATATATATAATATATATATATAATTTTATATTATATATTTTATATATATATATAATTAATTATATATATATAAATAAATAAACAAACCCTTTTTAAAAAAAAAAAAAAAACCCCCCAAAAAAAAACACACAACACACACACACACCACACCACACACCCACACCCACACCAAACACACACCACACACACCACACACACACACACACACACACACACACACACACACACACACACACACACACACACACACACACAACACACACACACACACACACATTGTAACTGCAAGAGTTGAACAATCACATGGGTACTGGTTTTAATAAACCATGGTTATAATTATTATCTGAAAACTATGTTGTTTAAGAAAATGATAATGTACTTTAAGTACATTAAACATCATGTCTGGTAAATAACATTTCAAGCGCAGAGTAATTGCTACAACCCAACATAAAATACCCTAAGGCTAAGCAACTGTATATATTATATTAATTTAAGGTAATCTTACTTAGGAAATAATTTTGGGCTATCCCACTGAACTCACGCCATCTACCAAGTCTAATGTGAAAACCAATGTAACGCGTGAAAATGAGTGCACTCGTGACTTTTGTTTAGATAAATGACAGTAATTTCAATGTTTGATCACAGGGCAATTTTGTGCAGCATACTGTAATAAATTCACGATGTGACATTTTACTTGACAGATCAGTTGTCACTCATGGTTTTTCAGGTGTGGCCATAATAAACTGCAATAAAAGTGTTTTGTTTACTCACCTCTACTTGGTAGTTTCCAGTCTTTACCCTCTGACGAAGCATTTCTCATGCGGGTGTCACTTGCCAAGTGGTCTTCTTTGTTATGTACTGCTTTATGCAGTCCGTGTATTGTTTGAATTCGTTATCGACACGTCTCGGCATCGTGGTCGTTGTGCAGAGAAATGACCAGAACACGTGCGCGCTGGAGTGTGCAACGTAGGGGGTCGAAAAGTAGGTCGTCGCTGCAGCGCGCAGAAATGATTTATTATGTAACACTGTCGCCGCGGGGGTCATGAACTCAGTCTCAACATTCTGGGACGGGGTCAAAGTTGATCGGCCACCTGAGGTTACGCCAGTTCGGCGCGCATGTGCATACGTGGAACGACGTTCTGGACTGCTCGACGTTGCATACCGTCGCGCTAACCTTCGCCATGAACCGCTAACCTTTTGACACGAACCGCTAACATTCGACGTTCTGGACCGCTCGACGTTCTGGACCGCCACACCGGGCTCTATCAGTTTGCAACCTTGTGTTGATATTACTGATATGCTCTAGCCATCATGCACATTATAAATGATGACATTTGGTTGCACTTTCACCCCTCGCCTGCTTGGTGCTTATCGCCTACGGCAGAAACGGCGGATTCCTGCACTTTGTGTAACTTATTCCCATTAGAGTAGAGACAAATGTCTTTGCCAAAATGTTGGATTGGGAAGTTCTACACAGCACGGGCGTCGATCGGTGGGGGACGAGGGGGACGCGTCCCCCCACTTTTCAGCCTGAGGGGGTCAGCATAGGAAATGTCCTCACCATTTTTCAGTTCAACAAGGGGAAGTCAGCAGGAGCGGACAACGTCCCAGCGGAGCTGGTGCAGGCAGGGGGAGAAGCCATGATAAGTGCCCTACTGACTATCTGCAACAAGATCTGGCAGACAGGGGAGTGGCCCACGCCGTGGACCCAATCTCTCATCATCACCCTCCCCAAGAAAGGCAACCTACAGCTATGCCAGAACTATCGTACCATCAGCCTCATCAGTCACCCGGGCAAAGTTATGCTGAAAATCTTGCTGAACCGACTGAAGCCGCAAGCGGAAGAGATCATCGCTGAGGAACAAGCAGGCTTCAGACCAGGACGCATCACAACATAGCAGATCTTCAACCTTAGGATACTGTGCGAGAAGTACCTCCAACACCAGCAAGACCTCTATCACGTCTTCATTGACTTCAAGAAGGCGTTCGACAGGGTATGGCATGCAGCACTATGGGCCACCATGAGGCATTTCAACATCAACGCCAACCTGGTCAGAATGATACAGAACCTCTATGACAAAGCCACCAGCGCAGTCTACCTTAACAACAGCATAGGGGACTGGTTCAGAACCACCGTCGGAGTAAGATATGGCTGTGTGCTCTCCCCCACCCTCTTCAACATCTTCTTGGAGAGAATTATGACTGACGCACTGAATGACCATGAAGGGACAGTCAGCATTGGTGGTAGGAGTATTACAAACTTGCGTTTTGCCGACGACATAGACGGCCTGGCAGGAAGGGAAGAGGAGCTAGCTGACTTGGTGGAGCGCCTTGACAAGACTTCTACAGTCTTCGGCATGCAGATCAATGCAGAGAAGACCAAACTGATGACCAACAACACCAATGGCTTCAGCACTGACATCAGGATCAACGGCGAGAAACTAGATTGCGTCAACAGGTTCAAATATCTGGGAGCAATCATCGCAGATGAAGGATCTAAACCTGAAATTCAAGACCATCTGGAATGACAGGAATATAGCGCTCAGTTCAAAGATCAGACTGATGCGCTCCCTAGTCATGTCCATATTCCTGTACGCCTGTGAGTCTTGGACACTAACACCAGACACATGAGAGAAGGATTACAGGCCATGAAGATGCGATGCCTCAGAAAGCTCCTCGGCATCACCTACAGAGACCATATCTCCAACGAAAACCTCTTGACCACAGTAAAACGACGCAAACTGAAATGGTACGGGCACGTAATACGATCTTCAGGGCTTGCCAAGACAATCCTGCAGGGCACTGTGCAAGGAGGGAGAAGACGAGGCAGACAGAAAAAAAGATGGGAGGACAACATCCCGGAATGGACGGGCATGACACTGGGCGCCGCCATGAGGAAGACTGAGAGGCGAGAGGAATGGAGGGAGCTGGTTGCCAGGTCATTTGTGGCGCCCCAACGGTCCACTAAGACTACGGGATAGGTGAAGGTGATATATATATATATATATATATATATATATATATATATATATATATATATATATATATATATATATATATATATATAGATATATTGGTCCCCCGTCCCCGACATTTAAAACCGGATCGACGCCCCTGACAACCACATGTTTATTTGCATATGTTATACATGTTGAATTATAGCAGTCAACATTAAGTAATACCTATATAATGTTGTGCATAGTAATTAACACTCGATTACCCAATCTCCGTGAGGTGACAGCACTTTTAGTCCAGCCGAGCGATAGCTAAGCCCGGTGCACACGAGAGCTATCAGCTGAGTTAACAGCCACGCGTGCCTGTTTGCTGAGCTGATAGTGATAGCTCTCGTGTGCGTGCGCTGCGCTTTTCTTGAGCAAAGTAAATATCGTGTTTAATCTCGTGTGCCCTGCGCTTTTCGGTGAGCAAAATATCTATCGTGTTTAACATTAATAATATTATTATGTTCCGCCTCGCAAGGCGAAAGTCTCACCGTGTGCGCTGAACGGGAGCTATGCCTATGTGCTCAGCGGCAAAATTAAACTGGCCAATGAAAATCCATAGCGTTTACGTCTTTTCAGAAATGGCGACAATACATTGTAAGGAATTATGGATGCATAAATTCTTTGTAATTACTTTTCATGAAATATTATAATTATTATATATGAAGTCATAATTAACAGTATATTGTACAAATGCAGTAGTCAAGCTAGAAGCATAGCTTAGTGTCATTGAACCAGTTATATCCAGTTGTCCGAGTTCGCTATAAGGATAGACATAGCTCTTGGATGAGGAGGAGCATGACTATGTGGATAGTCGTAGGTAAGAGATACCAGCTCCTTATTAGTTAGTGCAGAGGTGCACTAGACCTGACGCTGACTAATAGATTGGCCAGGCGCATAGCAAGAGAGCGAAGTAACCAGTATTTAAAGAAAGAGTAGTGCGCGATCGAGGGACGGAGAGCACGCACGCAACACGTAACTTCATGTCTGGCGCCCACGGAGCCAGGCCAGTTAGACAATTGTATTGACTTCTGTATTATGCTGTCTGTACTAAAGTTCTTGAAACGAACACTTGGAAAAGTCTTCTGCAAATGATTGAGTAATTAGAATCTCTCTCCGTGAGTATCTCATTTCTAATGGAGAGTGACACTGTGGCTGAACTGAATAGGTCATGGCTAACTGTCTATGGGGGTCAGTACGGAGGGGGAATATTACGTTACGTGTCCAAGATTAGAACACCGAGTCTACGACTATACAAGATGAAGAGGCAGATGCTAATAAAGGTAAATTAGTAGACCGGCCAATTCTAACAACATGACATAGTGAATGATGTCCTGTTAGAAGACAAACTTCTTCTTCTATTAATCATACAATAAGAGGGGAGGAGGAATGGGGCTTGGCTAAGGCCATTCTTGAGTTCTGTCCATATGTCTTCTACTCCACTATTTTCATTGAAGATGGACATGATGCGATTGTTCAGCTGACGTGCTTTTAGTGGCTCCTTGCATTCCTCTGTGTAGATGGGAATGAGGCGTTTTGGCTGGTATTTCTTTGGAGGATGGATCTGCAATTCCATGTAGATTGCATCATGGTCAGCAAGCCCAGGCAGTACCTCAGTTCGGGGGACCAGGTTTGGATGGTTTGTCATGAACATATCTAGGTAGTTCTTTCCTCTTGTGGGACCCTGCACGATCTATTCCCAGCCGACGTCGTTGATGTCATCCATGACTTTTCTGTGGATACTCGGGCTGGGGGATCCCTTCTTTAGGGTCTTGGTTGACCAGTGCCCTCCGGGGAGGTTGAAGTCTCCACCTGCTACAATTATGGCGTTATTTATATTGGAGGCACGGTGGGCAGATTCCGCAAAGGCCTTAATTCATACTGTTTGAGTCCTCTGTATGGAGGTGGTAAAAGCAGCAGACCAACAGCGTTCGTCGTCCCTGTAGTTTTACCTTCACCCACAGGATTTCGCAGTCTGTAAGTGATAATCAGTTCGGGCATTTCTAATGAGTTTAGGTCTTCTGATACAGCAATGAACACACCTCCCCCACCCTGACTAGGTCTGTCGATCTCTGCTATATATGTTAAAACCCCTTGGGAATATTTCTGCGTTAGTATGTGATGGAGCTATATATATAGCCATGATTCCGTTCCAAGAATTACGTCTGGTTCACACGTGGCCGGATTATCCGTGCTTAGGGCAGCAGCATCTTTTAAAAACGGGGATGTGCGACAACTGGCAATGGAAGAATTGACAGTAAAATATCAATAAAATTATGGTGTTAAACGAATCGACGTCCAGTCGGTAGAACTGCCGAAACTAAGGATCGGCGTTTAGTTCTCTCATCAAATTTCCTGACGTCTTTAATTGTATTCAACCCCTAGCCCATGTCGTTCCACAAGGCGCACTAAACGACGACGGCGCAGCAACAAATGGAATAGAAGATCCGTCTCACCATTCGAAAGCGCCATTTGTAATAAATCACATGATTGAAACGTAGAACAAAACACGTGACTCGGTGTTTCAAGTACGTTGCAGCTTGCGTACGTCATGATCCAAATTTTGCCATGCTAACAATGCTGATAACGGTTATATATATTAGAACCACATTATAAATGTTGCATGACATCTCATAAATCAAACAATCATGCATGCAGTTTGTAACTTTCACAATAGTGTGTTGTTTTTGACCTAGAAACATTCGTTGCAATGTCTGAGTATTCCAAGTGCTTTCTGACAGTTTTTATATAATTTACTACGCAACCATGCAGACCAGCATCTTTCTCACCGTATGCACTGAAACGCGGCGTGAGCTATCGGCGTGCCTGTTTTATTATTAGCTCGGCTGATAGCTCTCGTGTGCATCGGGCTGCGAGACCCGTGGCGAGACTAAGAGCGTATGCTAGGCGCATGCTAAATTTAGAACAAAATGGCTTCGACCTTGACTCGTCTGGGAGCTGGTATTTTATCAAAATTTGGAAGATCTGTAGCATCACCTACAAGATTGCAGAGCCGACCTTACTACTTATACTCACCGGAACCCTTTCACCCTATCCCTGACAAACAGCCACTATGCATGACAGCCGACGAAGCGGTTACAGTTGTCACTTCAGGTAACTCGATGGTGCAAAAATGAGAATCGAGATCCGTCTGGCCCTGATGTGTTTACATGATTTTCGTTTCTTATTGAGTGATTATGTGTGTATAGTGTATTTCAAGTTTAAATATTTGTGATGTCCGCATGGTCGTGCCTGTTGTTAATTACGATGGTAGTTGTCATGTAAAACTAAAATTAGTAATAAATCGTAATCCTCGTTCTAACTGTCTAACTCAAGTAACTCAATCTAATAATAGAACCCAGTCCAGGGCCTGATTGCCCCTGGATCCTGGGCCTGGCTAAGAGAATAACCTATGTTAGGTAGTATGGAGCTCAGTCCATTAAACACATATTTCTTTTATAATTTCCACTGAAAGCAGTAACTATTAGAAGTAACCAGGTACTTGTTTCATGTTTCTAAATGAGTACAGCAGTTCAGAAGTTAGAATTTTATTAGAAATACTACTACTAGCGTCAGTCACGTTACTTTTGGGGTTTTTCAGCACATCATATCTCCGAACTTTATTAATCAATATAACACATTGAAAGCATACAGTTACTTGGGGTTACAGTCTACAACACCACATATGCAGTTATTCAAAATGTTAGATTTTCTAGTTCCCACATACAATTGATGTAGTACCCCTATATAGCCCCTGTCCGAGTAGCAGGAGACGGATGATTCGGCCCAAAACAGATTCGTCCCATTGGGCCGAAATTGTCCATTTCTGCAATCGTTGAAGTTCGGCCAATTTGTGCTCACATGGGCCGAATCGTCCGACCTGATGTTGAGAGAAATCGTTGAGTCGTCGATGATCGACCCCGTGCATCATTATTTGGGAAATTTTGTGATCTGCTTCGACTTACTTGCTTATTCTTTGCCGACCCTTTGCTTATTATTCCGGAAATTTGGGCTTTGCGTATTATTTAATTTTGGTATTATTTGATTAATATTTGGGACATTTTGCGTGTCAATTCATTGCGTATTGTAGATAATAGATATTAATATTATTATTTCACTATTATTTTTTATTACATCGCAAACAAAACAGACGTGGTAAGAACCAAAAACATCTTCAGTTAGGTACCCAGGCAATGCAAAGGAATTAATTAATTAAATTATAACGGGTGCAAATTTAATACATACATTTGTAATATACGTATATGTATATATTTATATAAAAATTATATATATGTGACCTGCGGCGCTCCGCGGGTCCCCAAACTAATCAAATACAACTAAGGCAAACAGAATAGGTATTTAGAAGATTTATTAATAGAATGAATTAAAAGCCAAATCGTCCCAATTAAAACAGTGTTTAAAACCAAACAAAACGATAAATAGTGTTTACAACCTAATTCAAATGGCTACTAACCCTGACCAAAACGGCAACTGCTACTCGGAATAGCTGTCATGAATAAAACACTCATCATTATTACGGAATGATGAAACGTCATGTTCTAATATTATCCCAATAAACAGTATCCTGGGCATAGTCAGTTCATGATAGTAATACGTAATACTTATGAACATGTGAACAGGAAGAACCATTAAGCAAACTTTGGAAACATCGTAATAATTTGCATAGCATCAGGGTTTACAAAACATCAATAATTACTCAGTTGCTTAATTAGCAGATGTCGCAGGCATCTAATTGACGTTCACTTAATTCCTTCTAACTTCTTGATTACCATCATATTTCTACAAGTACATCGTTATAATATTAAACAACCCAACTCATCGCCTCAATAGTAATGCGAGCTAGTCCTGCCATCAAGTGGTAATTTTGGGAACACCCGTCCGCAACGGGGTTAATATGCAATGCCTGTAATTATAATGAAAATCGTTAGTGAGTGACTGAGCTTAATGCCATAAGCATACAAGTCACCGGGTCGCACTTTGGGCTGCTGGGACTAACTAGGGGGCTAGTGTAATTACCTATCCTTTTGTCAACACTAACTGGCTCTTCCAATCAGTGTTCTGCCCCCACCTAAATTTTAGTTACCAGATTTTTAATTAGAAAATAGTCATGATGTCTGGTGCACATTCAAAGATTGTCAGATTGCTATGATTGGAGGGAAACCATAAAACCTCTTTCATTTGTCAATGAAATTGTCCATGTTGTCCTTTGGTGACATTACTGTATTCCATGGTTGCACAGCATGCAATCCAGTCCAACTGGGTTCTGCTCACCTCACACCAGTTTATGCAGAGGATTTACTTCTTAGAATAGTGAGCTTTCCAAACCAAACAATTAATGTGTGAAAGTCATGTAGAGCTTTGAATGAATAACTCACCTACAACTAGAAGTATCTATAAAGAAGGGGTAGGTTAAACTGACAGCACAATGAACAAAGGGGGGGCTACCTGGCTACAGGCACTCAGTTCTCATACCTCCAGGAACTACTGGGATGGGGGCTAGAAACACAGGGTCTAGTGGGGTGACAGTCATGACACCATACAATGTACCTGGTAGTAATGTGTATACGTGGAGATACAGCGCTGTACAAATGCTTATAATGATAATGACAGTGGTAGCCGCTGCACACATTACAAAACAAAAATACATCAACATTTTTTCTTCAACTTCGCTGCTGTAATCATTGGCTTTTCCACAAAAACACCTAACTATTTGTTTAGATGTGAATGTATTTACATTCATTGCCTACTCAGGTAAGAAAACCTATCCAGCTATGATCATCTGGTACTACTGAGGTACGTTTTGTCCCTAACGTCAATATAAATATTGGAACTAGGCCTTTTCTGTAGCCGTACCTTGTCTTTGGAATATTCCTCCATTTTGTTTTAGATCAGGTGAAAATATTGCTAAATTCCACCATCATTTTAAAACATACCTGTACAACCTTGCCTATCCACTATAGCTCCCTCCTCACATACCTGTTGACAAAGTTCTGGAATTGTTTATAGACTCTGAGATCAATTAACCCTTTTTGTATTGATGCGACTCGGATTCTGGTTTCCAAGGATTTAGGTGCAATAGAAGTTATCATATTGTTAAAACTGTTCACAAACATTTGTGATCCCCGAAAACACAGAGGATAGGCAAAATTACCTACCAGCATCTGGGTTTTGCTTCATCGTTTTCAGAATAATTGTTTACTTGAACTAATTTAAGTAAAGTTTTGTTGTGTGGTGATGGTGTGATTCAGAGCCATAATGTAACAAAGTACATTTACTTCGTTACTTTACTTAAAGTAGAAAAGTTTACTTTTCATGAGTAATGAAGTACATTATTTTGGAAGTACTTTTACCTGTAACGAAGTACAAATATGTGTACTTTTTCTAAATGTAGTGAAGTAGTCATCATTTCTTTGTTACATTTGCAAATGTCGTAATAAAAGTTCCACGAATTATCTGCACCAGAAGCATGGCAATGTTTGCCGTTAGCATAGATTTATTTACAAATATCAGCTGGAACGTACAATAGGCAGACATGTTAAGTGTCCTGGACTGGCCGGACTTCTACATCAGTTGAACAAACGATTTGCTTTGTCACCTGATGACCCCAGTGAGATAATGCAATCTGGGGTCTAGCTCTGAAGCAGTACACCCAAGCCACTGCACCTGAACTGGGTGTCACAACTGCAGTGCAAGATTTTCTGACTGGGCCGCTAAGACAACAATGCCGATGAATGGCATTGACTAGACATGAAAAACAGCTGCCTTACTTGTCTTCTTGTGCCTTGCATATTGTTGACACAGTTTATTAGCTTTAGATGTTCACTGTGAACTGCATAATATTATGCTGTAGATATCGAAGGCTCCCCGTTATCGCCCACCGCAAACCTGCCGGTCTTGTGGACCCACATCTTTATAATCTCTATTTATTTTAAATATAGATCAGTGTGTGTAACTGTTTAATTTAACTAAAGTATTTTATAAATGTTACAAATAGTAATTAGTACAAATGAAGACATATTTTAAAAGACATGTTATTATAACCATTCCTCTAGACCGAATGCCTCTTAATTGTAGTTGTGAAATTTGTATAGCACTGTTCCAACAAGTAACACATGATAAAATTCATCACACATCCATCTATAACCTACGATGATAATACATTTTTTAAGAAAGATATAATACCCCCATAACAACGTGAATTACTTATGACTACGATGGTTGCTGTGGGCCTATTATTAAAGCATTGTGCATTTACAGCTTGCAGGCCTAGTTGGCCTACACAATGTTGTTTGCACCATTATAGTTCATAGAGTTAAATAATGTTTTTGCATAGAACAACAAAAATAGCAAACAATTTATATCTGCTAAATTATAATTGTGAATGTTTTGTTTTATTCACAACAGTTGGCTGCATCACCAACTGAGAACTAGTTTCAGGAGAAAAGTACTTCTGTGTTTACTTCAAGTACATGTTTTTACTTTTTACTTGTACTTCAAGTACATTTTTCTAGAAATACTTTTACTTGAGTAGCTTTTTCTAGGGTTACAATTCCTTTTACTCAAGTACAAAATAAATGTACTGTACTTGTTACAGCTCTGGTGTGATTGTATGTGTTGCTTCTTCAAAGGGATGCGGATCTTCGTCCACGGTTGCGCTGCTACTCCAATCCCACTGTTGGATGCACTGGCTCGCTATGGCAAGGAAGCAAAGCTTCACAATGTCGAGTTGATACACATACACACAGAGGGGCCAGGCATCCTTGCTCAGCCAGAGTATGATGGTGGGTATCTGATGTGCCTTTCAACAAATGTTTAACAAGTAGCTAATTTCTAACACTTCTAAAGTGTATATCATTGTTCTGATATAATATGTGATCAGATGCACACAACTTGGGTGCATGGTATGTTTAGACGTGTAGCTTGAGTATAATTGATGATGAATAGAGGAAAATATGATGTGTTTATCCCACTTGATAATACCTTTTGGAGATATGTAGTTTTGCTTTTGGGTCATTGTAAAATCAATAACTTTTAGGCCGTTTTTACATAAAGAAAAAAAATCATTGGCGTGTTACACAAGTCAGGCCAGTCAAATAGATTATCTCATCAAGTAATCCATCATCAATAATTTTTTCACCAAAATGTGGTTAGCTTATGTCTTAGAATAATATATTATATAAAACAATATAATATATAAAACAAGTTATCTACATAATTTATATATTATGAAATAGCTTGAACACTTCAACAGATTTTTATGAAAAGTCATGCGAACCACTAAGAATCATCAATGGAATGGCGGAGTACAGTGATATTATGTAGTGTAAACAACAGCGAGAACTGTTCGCCATACAATATGTTGCTGGTATTTTCAGGAATATTTCGCTGCAACAATCTCTTCATTGGTGCCAACTGCCGCGAAGCGGTGAATGCAGGAAGAGCTGATTTTACGCCAATATTTCTGAGTGAAATCCCCAACTTGTTCCGACGTAAGATCTGGCAGCTGGACATAGCACTGATCCAAGTGAGTCCGCCGGACAACCATGGCTTCTGTA
The DNA here is from genome assembly GCA_025642075.2 of Ridgeia piscesae. Taxonomy (NCBI): domain Eukaryota; kingdom Metazoa; phylum Annelida; class Polychaeta; order Sabellida; family Siboglinidae; genus Ridgeia; species Ridgeia piscesae. The sequence goes on along the minus strand of JAODUO010000022.1, from coordinate 595,466 downwards.
CACTGGGACCAAGTGTCGACTGTACACGGGCAGCCATTCAGAATGCCAAGTACATCATTGGTAGGTGTCTGCCAACTTTGGGAACAGTCTAGTCGCAGCTCATAGTTACAGTTTGAATTAATTTCCTGAGAACGTTTTGCTATTCAGAATTGTGACATTACGACCATCAACCTTGCCATACTCCCTGGGCCTTTGTTAGCACTGTCTTCTGTGTAGGAGATTGTTCCTGTTCTGCTCACTTTCATGACGCACCACACACCACACACACACACACACACACACACACCACACACACACACACACACACCACACACACACACACACACACACACCACACACCACACACACACCACACACACACCACACACACACCACACACACCACACACACCACACACACCACACACACCACACACACACACACACACCACACACCACACACCACCCCACACCACACACACCACACACACACACACACACACACACACACACACACACACACACACACACCACACACACACACACACACACACCAACACACCATACATGTTAATTCTCCCGCATTCAGCGGGAGACTCCCGCAATCACATCAAATCTCCCGCACGGGAGATCCGATCTCCCGCAATTTCAACGAAACCTATGTGAAAAAAAATCTAAATTAATTCTGATTGGCCATTTTCTATAACACGCTTGGGCTTGCAACGTAATCACTACGTATTTCTTGCACTTGGTCTCGGTAAACAAACGTGTCTGGGATTGCCGCTTTAAATCGAATTTGATTGGCTGTTCCTCCCACGTGATCTGCAAATCAAGTGTTATAAGGCGTCTGATTCGCTGTTCGTTGCTCTGAACCGATGACAATATGGCGAAACGCGCATCTGATTCGCCGTGCGCTAGTTCTGCGAAGAAAAGAAAATACGCTGCAAAATATCAACCGGAATGGGCGACTCAGATGGATTTCATATGCACCAGTGACAAGGGAGCGATGTTTTTGTATTGCAAAGTGTGCAGTGTGCACGTGAATGTATCGTTCGGTGACAAGTACAATGTTGTTCGTCACTCGAAGTCAGCAAGTCACGGTACTTTGAAGAACGCCACGAAGACACAACCGCAGATGAAATCGTTCTTCGTAACTTCGAAAATGATGGACCTTTCCACCAATATGTTAACCGCCGAGGTAAAGTTTGCGCAATTCGTTGCCGAACACAATCTACCATTTTCGGTGGCTGATAATTTCACGAAATTGGCCAAGCAGTTGTTCTCCGATAGCGATATTGCGGGAAAGTTCTCGTCGGGCCGTATGAAAACTACCATGATCGTAAAGAAAGCGTTGGTCCCTCGTCTTGATGCCAACGTTTTCCAGCTGTGTCAGAACCAGAAATTTTCGTTGCTGACTGACGAAAGTAACGATCAAGGTGGCGAAAAGACACTGGCGATACTCGTCAAAGTGTTCAACCCAGAGATCGCCAGGGCAGTGACACGATTTGTCGATATACCTATCTGCAATATCGGCACCGGAGCAAATATATTTGAAACGATCGACAACTGTTTCAGGTATTTACTGATTTTTTTCAATTGTAAATTATTTAATTTAGTGAATACGATCATTTCATAACATTTTAAATGTCTAGCTGAGCTTTGTCATTGAACTGCAATAACTTAATTATTTTGATTAGTAAGTACATAAATTTCCTTTTTTGTATGACTTCTTGATTCACATATTGCCTGAGCTTCTTATTGTTACTGTGTAAAGTGTAAAGACATGCATTGATATCATATATTTATGTCAGTACTTTCTTTTAGTAGGAATCCCTAGGAAAATCCATTGATATTATTTATTCATGTCACTTTATTTTCTTTCAGTACACAAAGAATCCTTTGAAAATCCATTGATATTATTTACTTATGACATTTAATTATCTTTCAGTACACGAGGAATCCCTTGGACGAATCTTATCGCATTTTCGTCAGACAACTGCAGTGTTATGAAAGGCCGACACAACTCCGTGCTATCCCGGATCAGGAACGTCCAGCCAGAGGTCCTCGACATTGGATGCATCTGTCATCTGGCAAATCTCTGTTGCGTGTACTCTGTTAAGCAGCTGCCGATGCCAGTGGAAGAGCTGCTGATTGACGTGTACTTCCACTTCAATCACAGCGCCAAACGCAAAGAAGAATATCGCGAGTTCCTGGAGTTCTGTGACGTGGCACCTTTAAAGATCCTGAAGCACGCCAGCACACGGTGGCTGAGTTTGGAGAAATGCGTCAACCGCTTTCTGCAGCAGTGGCCGGCATTGCTAAGCTACTTCGAAAGCCACGAGGATCGTAAACGGCCAGGCCGTGTGAAGCGATGTGCCGACTACCTCGCCAGTGTGGAGATGAAGGCGTACTTCATGTTTCTGTCGTTCATCCTTGAGCCGTTGAATGCATTCAACACGATCTTCCAGACAGATGCTACACAGATCGCCATCCTCATTCCCGAGATGAACCGTCTTCTCCGGCTCTTCATGGCGAAATTTGTGTTGATGCGTGCCATCAAGTCTGCTACAGATCTGACAAAGGTGTCTTTTGCTGACAGGTCTGTACAGCTTGATGACGACATCCTTGCTGTTGGCATGGCTATGCGGACCATGCTGGCAGATAGTGAGGATGACTTGACTGACGGCACAAGAACGCGGATTTTCAAGAGTGTGCGTCTCTTCTATGTTGCCATTGTCGAGAAGATGGTGAAGATCTTCCCATTTCACGACACAGTCCTGAAAGATCTCACTGTGGAAAACGATGGTGAGGAATTTGGCCACTCGTTTCAGCATTGTGGCAGATGATGAAATCGAACATCTCGTGGAAGAGTTCCAGGACTATCAGTTGAGTCCGGATGACGATCTGCCAGCTGTTACGAGTGACAGTCATGTCGATATGTTCTGGGTCGAGATGGGTCACAAGAAGACATTTGTGGGGACAGTGAGGTTTCCACTGCTCACACGTGTGATGACGACGCTGTCAGTGATTGCACATAGCAACGCCAACAGTGAACGTGTGTTCTCAGTGGTCCGAAAGATCGACACGGACTCGCGTTCGCAGCTCGGCAATGACACCCTCCGTGCGCTGCTGTCTTGCAAGATCAACACAGATGATCCTTGCTATGCGTTTGTCCCAGACAAGGATCTTTGCAATGCAGCCAAGGTAGCGACATGGAACTATGTACGGGAACACCAGTGAAGCAGTGTGTCTGTTCTGGCCGACATGAATGTTTTTCTTTTCCGATTTCTTTTCTGTTGATCGATTTCATGTAAACTGTTGAGTAGTAATAAAATTTGGTATTCAGTGTCATGGAAAGTATTGTGTTACCTTAGACCACCTGATTTATCTATAAATCCCTTATTTACGTATAATGCCCGATTTTCCGAGACCCTCCGATTTATGTATAAAAGCCCAATTTTCTGAGACCCACCGATTTATGTATAAATCTCCCACATTGGCATTTCCAAAACTTAACATGTATGCACACAGACACACACAATAACACAGCAATCTACTCTGTTCTACAGCACTTGTTAATCCCAATATGCCAAGGACGTTTGGTGATGGTGTCATCCACATGTCACATTGTGACGTGGTGGTGACGGGCACGGACCCACTGCCAGTCATAAGCCAGCACTGTTGCTCGGAGGAGGAGGAGCAGATCGGACGACTCATCTCGGAGAACCTCGTCCAAGATGGCGCCACTCTTCAGATGGGTGAGTGACAATGTTCATATCACATGTCAATGATGTCATCAACGTTCTTCAACAAGCTCTTGTTAACAGGAACACTGACACTTATTTAGGTATCATCAGATAACCAGCATTCAGCAAGTTGGGGGTTTGTATATTTTGTTATGGGCAAATGTTCTTAATTTCTTGATTACAAAATATCAAGTTTTTGGTAAAAGCAATTATTCAAAATGCTGAAGTTATAATAAGGAATTAAACAAAACACAGTATAATTGTAGTGCCATGAATACTAGAAAGTAATATTAACAGACCTATTAATGTATTATTACATCTAAATTAAATTAAATTAGATTGTTATAAAGGTGTTTGTGTGTCAACCGTGAGCCAGACTTTTCTTGTAAATGTAGTCATCAAATTAGACATTTTCATGCTAAGTTTTTGTTATGATGCCCAGTATGATACCCTTACTGGTCAGATACAACATTTTGTTAGCCTGGAAAAAGTTATATTTTTATGACAAATCAAATTACAAGCGTTCGATTGAGGTATTTAACCAATACCATTTAGGTATGTTTTCTTTAGAAATAGCTGTTAAAGTATGACTATTTGTGTGTATCTGCAGGTATTGGTAGTATCCCCGATGCTGTCTTGTCCAAGCTGTATGGTCACCGAGACCTCGGTGTCCACAGCGAGATGTTCAGTGATGGAATCATTGATCTGGTCAACAAGGGGGCCATAACCAATGCAAAGAAGACAATCCAAACCGGCAAGATCGTTAGCAGCTTCGCTTTCGGCAGCAAGAAGCTTTACAACTTCATGAACAACAACCCATCAGTAGGTGCGTCAACACAGTTTCATACTTCACAAATAGCAACCCAGTAAAGGTGTATACTCACTTTGTTACTTCACCAACAACAACACACCAGTAGGTGTGTCAACTCACTTTGTTACTTCACCAACAACAACCCACCAGTAGGTGTGTCAACTCACTTTCTTACTTCACCAACAACAAACCACCAGTAGGTGTGTCAACTCACTTTCTTACTTCACCAACAACAACCCACCAGTAGATGTGTCAACTCACTTTCTTACTTCACCAACAACAACCCACCCATAGGTGTGTCAACTCACTTTCTTACTTCACCAACAACTACCCACTAGTAGGTGTGTTAACTCACTTTCTTTCTTACTTTTTTAGCAACTACCTACAAGTGGGTGTGTTGGCTTACTTCCTCACTATGTGAATACAATCCACAAAATGTCATTCACTTGCTCCCTTACTTCATGACCAGAAACACCAGCTCACTTCCTTACTTCACAAACAACAATCAGTCAGGAGGTGTGTCTAGTCACTTTCTTCATGAACTATCACACCCATCACTAGATGTGTCGACTCGACTTAGATTCTTACATTGTTGGTGTGTTTCTTGCAGTCTTCAATGATGTGGCGTTTGTGAACAACACGGCCGTCATTTGCCAGAACCCAAAAGTAACAGCTCTCAACTCGTGCATTGAGATAGACCTGACAGGGCAGGTGATCTCTGACTCGATTGGCACAAAGATGTATTCAGGTAAGAAATGATCGCAGTAGCAAATAGCCAAATCAACCTGCCTGGTCTCTGAATCACCCCCTCAACCATGGGTTAATAGCATTAGCAGGACACTCACTCAATCACATCACCCCACTTAGAATCCCAAAACTTGTCATTTGTCCAATCTCTCTACAGGTGTCCATTTTCTAATCGTGTCAAGTCGTAATAAAATTAGTTGCACGTCAAAAACAATTGAGCTAAATATATGATTGGAAAGAAGATATATCAAGCTTTTCAGTGGTGTGTAAACCATGGACCTAGCTCACTCGTAGCCGTAGTTGTTCGACAGTGAACATGACTGGGGTAAACAAAATCAAACTGAGATAAATGCATTCGAAGTTTGCATACATGTAAGCATGGTTTGCTCCAAATTTTGCCATTTTTCTTCTGTTTCTCCATTTGGTGCATTTGAAATACACCCCAAATCATGATAATTGTAGAATGTGTACTTTTCAAACATTTAAGTGGTGATTGACCTGAACTCACTACTATGGCGATTGATGTGAACACTACTAGGATGATTGACATGAACTCACTACCACGGTAACATGAACACAATAGCCATGAAGTCATGAACATACTACTACAGTGACATGACCACACTGCTGTGTCTCTCGTTGCAGGCGTGGGAGGTCAGGTTGACTTCATCCGTGGGGCCGCTCTCGGACTTGATGGGTTGGGCAAGCCTATACTTGCTATGCAATCACAAACACACAAGGGAAGTTCCAAAATCGTGCCGTTTCTCAAACAAGGTAAGTAACTGAGATATAGTTCGTAAGTGCTAAAATGTGGCTAACTGCTTTATATATCCTGCTCTGGCTGATAGACAGGCGCTGGTCTTGTAATGTTTGTGTGGCAGAACATACTGCAGGCTGAAACATGCTTTGCTCGATAGCTGGCTGTTCACTTGTAAACATATGTGTGAACAAATGATCTTTGCATAGTAATTGCGGAATGGGTTAATACTTCCCACATGCTTAGAGCTGGTGTTCAAGTGAACAGGTTAGTCAGGAGGGAAGTGTAAGTGAGGGAAAGTGTGAGTTACATGAAGCGTGAGTCATGTGAAGTGTGAGACAAGCGAAGTGTGAGTCATGTGAAGTGTTAGTCATGTGATGTGTGAGTCATGTGAAACAGTGGAAGTGTGAGTCGTATGAAATGTGGGTCAGGGGAAGTGTTTACTGTGTTGTCTTGTAGGCGGTGAAGTGGTATTGTTGTGGGTTATCTTTACTGCGTTGATGTTTGGCAGGTGGTGGAGTGGTGACAACAAGGGCCCATGTGCATTACTTGGTCACAGAGTATGGTATTGCGTACATGTTTGGCAAGAACCTTCGCCAGCGCGCATATGAACTCATTAAGATCGCGCACCCCAAACACCGCGAGTGCCTGGAGAAAGCCGCATTTGATCGGCTCAAGGTGATGCCCTGCCCTTGAGACCTCTCGCCCGCCCCAGCCTCGGCTCAAAGACCTGCGTCGTGTGCCAAGCACTGTAGGATTGTCTAGCTGTAGTCATCTACCTCCGTTGACTTAATGAATGCGCATTCAGTCTACACTGAACATTTACAGACAGCCAAATGAACAGTTCATTAAAATGAAAAAAAATGGAACAAGTGGAAAGATTTAAAGAAACAAAATAAAAAGCATCCACAAGCTTAAAGTAATACTGTGGTGTTTCATTGTTCTGATTTCACTGTGTTTATGTTGTCGTAAACAAAGATTGTTAACACTAGTGAAATAGTTGAAGATGTGATTTATGTTATTCCCAAGTGAATTTACTTGGAACTGGGCAAACTTGGCTCATGTTAGACTCATGTATTGATCTTTTTCACAAGAAACAACACTACAATCCGTCCCTCAGTTGAATGTCGGTTGAATCCAGGTAGAAATGGATTGAGTACACTATCAGATTTGCCTCCAAACTGAGCAAAGACACCGTTAGCTTATCGAGAATTCAGCAGTGCTTGGCTTGTTTGATGTCACATCATAACAATTTTAATGGTAGTATGTGCAAGTCACCTAGATGAGGTGAATGAATGCATGTTGCATGGATTCTAGACCTACATATTACTCCGCACACTACAGCCAGGTTGCTGTAAATATCTATGGGCTAATGGCATCAGACGTTGTGTCTACAATCCATGTAACACTTTTAGAAACTGCTTAACATGATTTAAAGTATTACTATGTTAAATGTAACGTTGAATTGCCTTGCTGGTAGAGGATTACTTCTGTTTAGTTTGTAATAGCAGCTGTTATTTGTACAGTACACATTATACTTCAAGAATGTACTAAGCTGACTTGACACGATATTGTTTTTGCAATGAAATTAGCCTGCTATTCTCAGTGTAATTCAGTTTTTGCTATAGATGCCCATTTCTGTAGCATATTTTAAAATGTCAACAGTTACTAAGATTTGTTATCGATGGGATCTTTTCAACCAACATCTACGCAATGTTTTGACCTAACTGTAAACAGGATACTTTTTATGTTGTAATGTATCTTGTTATTTCACTGGCTGCTATACTGTAAAGTGCTGCTCAATCGTAATAGGGTGCTAGGGATGGTGCTAGATATTTTTGATAAATGCAGTGAAGAATTGAGAGAAGTGCCTGCAATGCAGATGTAGTCAATGCTAGATAATGGCTACTTTATGTTATCGTTTTGTTGTCGTCCTGTACATAGTTTATGTATGTTGCATAAAAAGCCTACAAATGCCAGAGCAATGTCAACATTGATCAAACTGAATTATTGAACAGGCAGATCAAGGCTTAAATGATAATACTCGTCCTCTGTTTGCATGCAGGCTCCATAATTCAAGAGAGTTAAATGTTGTTGGAATGAGGACCTTGGTGGTTGAAAGCTGATACAGTTCAGTGTGCTATGTCCTGCTGGTTGTTTCATGATTGTTCAAGAGACTTTATTTACATGTGAAAAATATGATTGTATCGGCGTGAAATGTAAATGGGTTCTTGGTTGTTTTTGGCCATCCAGGTCCACAGAGGTTCAGACTGAAGTGACCTGACGGGTACACTTGCTTCACTGTGGTTGTGATACATATCAGTGAGATTACTAGCAGGAAGCGTATTGTTAACTGGCAATGTTGTGATTAATTCTGCTTGTAAAGAATTAATTTTAGTTGAGAACTAATTCTGGTTAACAGCGCTCTGATGGAGTAGGGTTTAATACTAATAGTGTTAGTCCTGCACTAATCTAGCATATTATATTTACCAGGGGATGCGACATCTAGTAAATGTATTACAATGATTTACGAAACACAAATTTACATTTAATGTGAATTTATACAGCTAAATACACAGGATTATACATATTAACCTGTGTGGATTATATTGATATTGTTTATGCTTTACTTTTAGATGTTTATTACAATAAAACACCTTCTTCAAAGGTTATGTTAAACACAATGCCATTGTGTGAAAGAAATTTTATAGTAGCCGACCGTAGTTAACACATTTACACCACTGTGTGGGTCCAGATAACACAGTGGCTAAAGCATATAACACATTTACACCATTATTTATATTGGTCCAGATAACACAGTGCTAAAGCATGTTATACATTTACATCACTGTATGGGTCCAGATAACACAGTGGCTAAAGCATGTTACACATTTACATCACTGTGTGGGTCTAGATAACACAGTGGCTAAAGCATGTTATACATTTACATCACTGTATGGGTCCAGATAACACAGTGGCTAAAGCATGTTACACATTTACATCACTGTGTGGGTCTAGATAACACAGTGGCTAAAGCATGTTACACATTTACATCACTGCATGGGTCCAGGTAACACAGTGGCTAAAGCATGTTACACATTTACATCACTGTATGGGTCCAGATAACACAGTGGCTAAAGCATGTTACACATTTACATCACTGTATGGGTCCAGGTAACACAGTGGCTAAAGCATGTTACACATTTACATCACTGTATGGGTCCAGATAACACAGTGGCTAAAGCATGTTACACATTTACATCACTGTATGGGTCCAGGTAACACAGTGGCTAAAGCATGTTACACATTTACATCACTGTATGGGTCCAGATAACACAGTGGCTAAAGCATGTTACACATTTACATCACTGTATGGGTCTAGATAACACAGTGGCTAAAGCATGTTACACATTTACATCACTGTATGGGTCCAGATAACACAGTGGCTAAAACATGTTACACATTTACATCACTGTATGGGTCCAGATAACACAGTGGCTAAAACATGTTACACATTTACATCACTGTATGGGTCCAGATAACACAGTGGCTAAAACATGTTACATATTTACATCACTGTATGGGTCCAGATAACAGTGCTAAAGCATATAACACATTTACATCACTGTATGGGTCCAGATAACACAGTGGCTAAAGCATGTTACACATTTACATCACTGTATGGGTCCAGATAACACAGTGGCTAAAGCATGTTACACATTTACATCACTGTATGGGTCTAGATAACACAGTGGCTAAAGCATGTTACACATTTACATCACTGTATGGGTCCAGATAACACAGTGGCTAAAACATGTTACACATTTACATCACTGTATGGGTCCAGATAACACAGTGGCTAAAGCATGTTACACATTTACATCACTGTATGGGTCCAGATAACACAGTGGCTAAAGCATGTTACACATTTACATCACTGTATGGGTCCAGATAACACAGTGGCTAAAGCATGTTACACATTTACATCACTGTATGGGCCCTAGATAACACAGTGGCTAAAGCATGTTACACATTTACATCACTGTATGGGTCCAGATAACACAGTGGCTAAAACATGTTACACATTTACATCACTGTATGGGTCCAGATAACACAGTGGCTAAAGCATGTTACACATTTACATCACTGTATGGGTCCAGATAACACAGTGGCTAAAGCATGTTACACATTTACATCACTGTATGGGTCCAGATAACACAGTGGCTAAAGCATGTTACACATTTACATCACTGTATGGGTCCAGGTAACACAGTGGCTAAAGCATGTTACACATTTACATCACTGTATGGGTCCAGATAACACAGTGGCTAAAGCATGTTACACATTTACATCACTGTATGGGTCCAGATAACACAGTGGCTAAAACATGTTACACATTTACATCACTGTATGGGTCCAGATAACACAGTGGCTAAAGCATGTTACACATTTACATCACTGTATGGGTCCAGATAACACAGTGGCTAAACCATGTTACACATTTACATCACTGTATGGGTCTAGATAACACAGTGGCTAAAACATGTTACACATTTACATCTCTGTGTGGGTCTAGATAACACAGTGGCTAAAACATGTTACACATTTACATCACTGTATGGGTCCAGTAACACAGTGGCTAAACCATGTTACACATTTACATCACTGTGGGTCCAGGTAACACAGTGGCTAAACCATGTTACACATTTACATCACTGTGTGGGTCTAGATAACACAGTGGCTAAAACATGTTACACATTTACATCACTGTATGGGTCCAGATAACACAGTGGCTAAAGCATGTTACACATTTACATCACTGTATGGGTCCAGATAACACAGTGGCTAAAGCATGTTACACATTTACATCACTGTATGGGTCCAGATAACACAGTGGCTAAAACATGTTACACATTTACATCACTGTATGGGTCCAGATAACACAGTGGCTAAAACATGTTACATATTTACATCACTGTATGGGTCCAGATAACAGTGCTAAAGCATATAACACATTTACATCACTGTATGGGTCCAGATAACACAGTGGCTAAAGCATGTTACACATTTACATCACTGTATGGGTCCAGATAACACAGTGGCTAAAACATGTTACACATTTACATCACTGTATGGGTCCAGATAACACAGTGGCTAAAACATGTTACACATTTACATCACTGTATGGGTCCAGATAACACAGTGGCTAAAGCATGTTACACATTTACATCACTGTATGGGTCTAGATAACACAGTGGCTAAATCATTTTAAATTTTATGTTGGGTCTAGGTAAAAAGTTAATTTACCTTTTGTTGTTCCCAGTTCACACACTGTATGATAAGTTACACAGTGGCTAACATGTTCACATTTACACAGCTGTATGGATAAGTTCACACAGCTGTGTGAATCAGTTCACACAACTGTATGAATAAGTTCACACGGCTGTGTGAATCAGTTCACACATCTGTATGAATAAGTTCACAGTAGCTAAGAATAAGTTCACACATTTAACACTGTGGTCACACGATATGAATCAGTTCTAAACATGTTCATAGTTCACACAGCTGTGTGGATCAGTTCACACAACTGTATGAATAAGTTCACATAGCTGTATGAATCAGTTCACACAGCTGTATGAATAAGTTCACATAGCTGTAGGAATAAGTTCACATAGCTGTATGAATAAGTTCACATAGCTGTATGGAATCAGTATAACAATGCATAAATATAGAATAGTTACACACTGATATGGGCAATAAGTTCACACTGATAAAATGTTCACACATTGACATATGTGAATGGTCCAGTAACACAGTGGCTAAAAATGTTCACACACTCTTCATCCATGGGTAGATAACCGTGGCAAAAATGTTACACATTTACACCTGTATGAAGCAGTATAACACAGCTGTAGAATGATGTTCACACATGTAATCTGTATGTAATACAGTTCTAATTCATGTGTATGTATGAGTCTCAGGGCGTTACTTATGCTGTATGTACATGGTCCAGTTCACACAGCTGTACGAATAAGTTCACACAGCTGTATGAATGAGTTCACACAGCTGTATGAATGAGTTCACACAGCTGTATGAATGAGTTCACACAGCTGTATGAATGAGTTCACACAGCTGTAGGAATGAGTTCACACAGCTGTATAAATGAGTTCACACAGCTGTATGAATGAGTTCACACAGCTGTATGAAATAGTTCACACAGCTGTATGAATGAGTTCACATAGCTGTATGAATGAGTTCACCTAGCTGTATGAATGAGTTCACCTAGCTGTATGAATGAGTTCACCTAGCTGTATGAATGAGTTCACACAGCTGTATGAATGAATTCAGACACTGTAGCAATGAGTTCACATAGCTGTATGAATGAGAACCTGGCTTTCGACAGTGGTTGATATTTTAATATAAATATTCATAATGCATAAATTATAGAATGGCTTAACCTCTGGAATAAAATGCAAAGCCCTGATCAGTTCAAAGACTGAAATAAGAACTGACCCTTTCACTACATTGAATTTAGTCTAGGAACGTATATATCTAGTTCTACCTAAAACACCTGTCTTCCTTTCCTTTGTAAAATGACACTCACTGACCACTGGACTATTCCATCCACTGGGTAGTTCATAGTTGACTTGTGTGTGCTTATGTTTGACAATTTGAGACTGTAGCAAGCCACATATGACAAAAACAGACATTTTGATTTCACGTGTTCAATGTATTCATTTGTTTCACATTCATGTAATCTTTGTAATGTAATCATTGTTTATTTCATAGTTATGATAAAAGTCCAGGGGTTCACTTCATGCAGTAAACACATGTACAGCTAGGTCCAGGGGTACACTTCATGCAGTAAACACATGTACAGCTAGGTCCAGGGGGTACACTTCATGTGGTAAACACATGTACAGCTAGGTCCAGGGGTAAACTTCGTGCAGTACACACATGTACAGCTAGGTCCAGGGGTATACTTCATACAGTATACACATGTATGTCTAGGTCCAGGGGTATATTCCATGCAGTACACACATGCACAGCTATGTCCAGGGGTACATGTCATACAGTATACACATGTACAGCTAGGTCCAGGGGTATATCCCATGCAGTACACACATGCACAGCTATGTCCAGGGGTACATGTCATACAGTATACACATGTACAGCTAGGTCCAGGGGTACATGTCATACAGTATACACATGTACAGCTAGGTCCAGGGGTACATGTCATACAGTATACACATGTACAGCTAGGTCCAGGGGTACATGTCATACAGTATACACATGTACAGCTAGGTCCAGGGGTACATGTCATACAGTATACACATGTACAGCTAGGTCCAGGGGTACATGTCATACAGTATACACATGTACAGCTAGGTCCAGGGGTACATGTCATACAGTATACACATGTACAGCTAGGTCCAGGGGTATATCCCATGCAGTACACACATGCACAGCTATGTCCAGGGGTACATGTCATACAGTATACACATGTACAGCTAGGTCCAGGGGTACATGTCATACAGTATACACATGTACAGCTAGGTCCAGGGGTACACTTCATACAGTATACACATGTACAGCTAGGTCCAGGGGGTACATTTTGTACAGTACACACATGTACAGTTTCACCCGGGGGTACACTTCATGCAGTATACACATGTACACTTCATACAGTACCATGCCCTTGCCCCTGTTATGATGTCCTTTATTTTACAGTAATAAATTGATTAATACATTACAGCTGGTGTATCGCTGTTGGTATACGACAGGCCAGGGTGAATTATTAATACAATTTTGGATGTCTCGCCATTGAGTGTAATCACTTGAGTGCGTCAAAACAGTAAGTAGTTAATTTCACTTTCACACATTTAGATTCTTGCTCTTTGCCAAGGTGAATGAAAATACATGGCACCAAATGGGAGTGATTGGGCAGATGAAATGGGTGTGAACCAATTAGAGCTAACTGTAATGCATTACACACACACACACACACAAAGACAACTACACACAGCTAGTGTCTGTGATACGTTGTGTTCAGTTGTCAGTTCGGCCACACCACTGTGTGTGTGTGTTTAAAGGTGGTGGTGTTCAAGCCACAAGTCTGCATTGATGCTGGCATGACACATATGGTCAGGTCATGCAGTGTCAATGCAGGCTTCACACATGGTTAGGTCATACAGACATGACGTGCATAGGCCATGTAGCATTAATGCAGGTATGGTATATGCACAGGTCATGCAGTATCAATGCAGGCATGACATGCATAGGTCATGCAGTATTAATGCAGGCATGGTGTATCCACAGGTCATGCAGTATCAATACAGGCATGGTGTATGCACAGGTCGTGTAGTATCAATGCAGGCATGGTGTATGCACAAGTTGGGTAGTATCAATGCAGGCATGACATGCACAGGTCATGCAGTATCAATGCAGGCATGGTGTATGCACAGGTCATGTAGTATCAATACAGGCATGGTGTATGCACAGGTCATGCAGTATCAATACAGGCATGGTGTATGCACAGGTCATGTAGTATCAATACAGGCATGACATGCATAGGTCATGCAGTATCAATGCAGGCATGATGTATGCACAGGTCCTGTAGTATCAATACAGGAATGGTGTATGCACAGGTCGTGTAGTATCAATGCAGGCATGGTGTATGCACAAGTTGGTAGTATCAATGCAGCATGGTGTATGCACAGGTCATGTAAAGTATCAATGCTTCAGGCATGGTGTATGCACAGGTCATGAGTATCAATCAGGCATGGTGTATGCACAGGTCTGTAGTATCAATGACAGGCATGTGTATGCACAGGTCATGCTAGTATCAATGCAGGCATAGTGTATGCACAGGTCATGTAGTATCAATACAGGCATGATGTATGCACAGGTCATGCAGTATCAATGCAGGCATGGTGTATCACAGGTCGGTAGTATCAATACAGGCATGGATATGCAAGGTCTGCAGTATCAATGCAGGCATGAGTATGCACAGGTCATGTAGTATCAATGCAGGCATGTGTATCACAGGTCTGTCAGTATCAATGCAGGCATGGTGTATGCACAGGTCGTGTAGTATCAATGCAGGCATGTGTATGCACAGGTCATGTAGTATCAATAGCAGGCATGTGTATGCACAGGTCTGTAGTATCAATGCAGGCATGGTGTATCCACAGGTCGTGTAGTATCAATACAGGCATGGTGTATGCACAGGTCATGTAGTATCAATGCAGGCATGGTGTATGCACAGGTCATGCAGTATCAATGCAGGCATGATGTATGCACAGGTCATGTAGTATCAATGCAGGCATGGTGTATGCACAGGTCGTGTAGTATCAATGCAGGCATGATGTATGCACAGGTCATGTAGTATCAATGCAGGCATGGTGTATGCACAGGTCATGTAGTATCAATGCAGGCATGGTGTATGCACAGGTCATGTAGTATCAATGCAGGCATGGTGTATGCACAGGTCATGTAGTATCAATGCAGGCATGGTGTATGCACAGGTCATGTAGTATCAATGCAGGCATGGTGTATGCACAGGTCGTGTAGTATCAATGCAGGCATGGTGTATGCACAGGTCATGTAGTATCAATGCAGGCATGGTGTATGCACAGGTCGTGTAGTATCAATACAGGCATGACATGCATAGGTCATGCAGTATCAATGCAGGCATAATGTATGCACAGGTCTGTAGTATCAATGCAGGCATGTGTATGCACAGGTCATGCAGTATCAATGCAGGCATGGTGTATGCACAGGTCGTGTAGTATCAATGCAGGCATGTGTATGCACAGGTCATGTAGTATCAATGCAGGCATGGTGTATGCACAGGTCGTGTAGTATCAATGCAGGCATGGTGTATGCACAGGTCATGTAGTATCAATGCAGGCATGGTGTATGCACAGGTCGTGTAGTATCAATGCAGGCATGGTGTATGCACAGGTCATGTAGTATCAATGCAGGCATGGTGTATGCACAGGTCATGTAGTATCAATACAGGTGTATGCACAGGTCTGTAGTATCAATCAGGATGGTGTATGCACAGGTCATGTAGTATCAATGCAGGCATGGTGTATGCACAGGTCATGTAGTATCAATGCAGGCATGGTGTATGCACAGGTCGTGTAGTATCAATGCAGGCATGGTGTATGCACAGGTCATGTAGTATCAATGCAGGCATGGTGTATGCACAGGTCATGTAGTATCAATGCAGGCATGGTGTATCACAGGTCATGCAGTATCAATGCAGGCATGTGTATCACAGGTCGTAGTATCAATGCAGGCATGGTGTATGCACAGGTCATGTAGTATCAATGCAGGCATGGTGTATGCACAGGTCATGTAGTATCAATGCAGGCATGGTGTATGCACAGGTCATGTAGTATCAATGCAGGCATGGTGTATGCACAGGTCATGTAGTATCAATGCAGGCATGGTGTATCCACAGGTCATGTAGTATCAATGCAGGCATGGTGTATGCACAGGTCATGTAGTATCAATGCAGGCATGGTGTATGCACAGGTCATGCAGTATCAATGCAGGCATGGTGTATGCACAGGTCGTGTAGTATCAATGCAGGCATGGTGTATCCACAGGTCATGCAGTATCAATGCAGGCATGGTGTATGCACAGGTCATGTAGTATCAATGCAGGCATGGTGTATCCACAGGTCATGTAGTATCAATGCAGGCATGGTGTATCCACAGGTCATGTAGTCTCAGTCTTCTGCTTACAGAACTCTGTAAATAGTTTGTGTTCCATTTCTGTCATGAGTTTATTCAAAGCATAAATCTGAAAGAAAGGAGAACTAAGTGTAGTGTTTAGTGACAAGAGCAGTTAGGCAATAACACACTGTGTTGATGTCATGATACTGTACTTGGCTGATCACCAACAAAGTAATGGTGTATATTCACATCAGTAACAGTGGTATTATTCCCTGTAACATCTTAATGTACATTTTACTTCCTGCTATTGCAAACATGCAATTCTTGTAATACAGTGTATCATTTTTTGTTATTCACTGTAATTACAAAGAGAGTATACATTATATTTTATTGAATTTAATGCTTTGAATAGTTCATAACTTTACATATATATTTCTATGATTTTTCTGTGTACAACAAGCATTCATGTGTTGAAAATGGTTTAAATAACTACTATTATGATTCATTCTGATGGCTGTAAATACGAACAGATCTATACATGCGTAGCTGTGCATGAACCAACTGACCATCTTCCCTTATCCATTCGTCCCCAGTCTCCCCTATGCATCTTATATGTACCGTTATACCAAAATAATATTACCCCATGTATCTAACTGTACGTAAATGTATTGATACAAATACTTGTAGCACTACGTCCGCTCTATCGCGTGGCCTCATACCTGTGATCGTTGCTTCTTTTTAGTTTCAATCTGTAGTGTTTTTTGGTAGGTTTTCTCTCGTTTCCGTTTCATTTCTTTGTCTCTTTCTGCTTTCCTTTTTTGAATCACGTCAATGGCATCAAGGTGAGCTCTGAGTGCTCGCTGGGCCCGGATGTCTGTCATGCTGGCCACATACTCATAGTGTCGGGCCACCTCTACAACAACGTACAACAACACTGCCGTGTCAGCTCTCTGGGGCATTGTCACTCTTAGTGCTGCAACAACTCGCTGTGTGTTACATACAAGATTGAGATGTCAGCTGTGTGTTACATACAAGATTGATATGTCAGCTGTGTGTCACATACAAGATTGAGATGTCAGCTGTGTGTCACAAACAACACTGAGATGTCAGCTGTGTGTCACATACAAGATTGAGATGTCAGCTGTGTGTCACATACAAGATTGAGATGTCAGCTGTGTGTCACAAACAACACTGAGATGTCAGCTGTGTGTCACATACAAGATTGAGATGTCAGCTGTGTGTCACATACAAGATTGAGATGTCAGCTGTGTGTCACAAACAACACTGAGATGTCAGCTGTGTGTCACATACAAGATTGAGATGCCAGCTGTGTGTCACATACAAGATTGAGATGTCAGCTGTGTGTCACAAACAACACTGAGATGTCAGCTGTGTGTCACATACAAGATTGAGATGTCAGCTGTGTGTCACATACAAGATTGAGATGTCAGCTGTGTGTCACAAACAACACTGAGATGTCAGCTGTGTGTCACATACAACACTGAGATGTCAGCTGTGTGTCACATACAAGATTGAGATGTCAGCTGTGTGTCACATACAACACTGAGATGTCAGCTGTGTGTCACATACAAGATTGAGATGTCAGCTGTGTGTCACATGCAACACTGAGATGTCAGCTGTGTGTCACATGCAACACTGAGATGTCAGCTGTGTGTCACATACAACACTGATACATCAGCTGTGTGTCACATACAACACTGATACATCAGTTGTGTGTCACATACAAGATTGAGATGTCAGCTGTGTGTCACATGCAACACTGAGATGTCAGCTGTGTGTCACATACAACACTGATACATCAGCTGTGTGTCACATACAACACTGATACATCAGCTGTGTGTCACATACAACACTGATACATCAGCTGTGTGTCACATACAACACTGATACATCAGCTGTGTGTCACATACAACACTGATACATCAGCTGTGTGTCACATACAACACTGATACATCAGTTGTGTGTCACATACAAGATTGAGATGTCAGCTGTGTGTCACATACAAGATTGAGATGTCAGCTGTGTGTTACATACAAGATTGATATGTCAGCTGTGTGTCACATACAAGATTGAGATGTCAGCTGTGTGTCACAAACAACACTGAGATGTCAGCTGTGTGTCACATACAAGATTGAGATGTCAGCTGTGGGTCACAAACAACACTGAGATGTCAGCTGTGTGTCACAAACAACACAGAGACATCAGCTGTGTGTCACATACAACACTGATACATCAGCTGTGTGTCACATACAAGATTGAGATGTCAGCTGTGTGTCATATACAACACTGAGATGTCACCTGTGTGTCACATAGAACACTGAGATGTCAGCTGTGTGTCACATAGAACACTAAAATGTCAGCTGTATGTCACAAGACAAGACCATATTGATTTACCAAGTTAAAAAATAACATATAATTGATAGTGCAACTTAGTTTTATTTGCTTTCGTCAGTACAGTTCATTTGAAACTGTCTCACTAAACTGACACAAGTCTCTGTGCTGACAGTCAACAAAGAGTTAGTAAGCGTTGTACAAACCTGGGGTTGGGGTACATGGCGGTGCGCCAGGGAAGGTCATTCCCAGCTGGTTCTGATTTAAAGTCTGCGCTTCCGACCAGAACACCTTGGTCACCTTCGGCTTACTTTCTCCACACTGCTGTATCATTGACTTACGTGGTGGACTCATGCCATTGTGTCGGTTTTTTGTTGTTAGTACCGACATAGATGTTAGGGCACATACATCCGGACCGAGGGTGGTTACAGATGTCTGACACAGTTTTGCGAGTAACGCGGGAGAACTCGCTGATGTAGACTGGTCCATGCCACATGTTGCCGGGTCTCTTAATCTGACAACACTTTTGTTTTGTACCCATGACACGGTTGGTTTTAAGCTGTCTTCTGACAGCGGTTTTATCAGAGGCAGTTGAACGTTGCCTTGTCCTGCATCGACAGTGACAGCCTCGGGGTGGTCCTGTACCACGTCCGGCTGCAGACATCTTCTCCCACTTCTCTTCTTCTGACTCTCCTTCGAACAAATCCTCTCAGACACTTTCACTTTGTTTCTTCTCGTTTTCTTGTTTCGCAGCCGCATTGTGTAATCTGTAGAACAGTGAACGTGATTTTATTACAATGACAACTATTTTTCTTATTTATAGGTGGCAATATAGCAGTGCTGTTTCCAAATTAAAAACCATCAAATCTATCATTGTAACACAATGTCTACAGAACCGAGTCATTTTTATTTGAGACTTTTTCTTACCAAGATTCATATTTAGTGCAAATTTGCACCAACATTTTATTATGTATTCAGGTAAATGTAATTACATTAAATTCAATAGGATTTATTCAAACAACATTCAACAAACATTACAATTTAAAACCATGCGAACATGCTGTACACATAATGTTGTTTGAAGGGAATACACAAGAAGTTAAAAACTTGTTGTAGTATGTATCCCCAAACACAATATGTGTGGTCACAACCATAATATGAGAAATCATTAGATATGTAAATATTGCACACATCCTAAATGCTTACACAAATAAGAAAGAAAACAAACAAAACAATATAAACAGAACTAGTGATACAACCCCTAGTTCATTAGTCACATTAATATGATTAATGTAAAATAAATGGATGCATACAAGGAATTAAACATAGAGTACAGATTCATTAGTCATTATAATCAGTTGCAATGAAAGTTGCAATTATATATATTATTCATTCATGAGTATTGTCTTGTACCTCTGTCTCAAAAACCTTATTGTTTTATATTAGTTAGTTCAACGTGCAAGGAATAAAGTGTGATAACATAATAGTGTTGTAAACTTTCATCATATGAGCCTGTCAAACATTTTATTGTTGGCACTCTACAAAACAATGACATAGAAACAATGTGCATCATACCTATTCCATTCATCTGTGGTCCTCTGTGAGAATAAATAGTTTATGAGTAAAAATTCATGATTACTGAGGATGAGTACTGTTAAAGATTACTGGTTTCAGTCTGTCTTTAAGGGATTCGATCAGGACTTGCTGAACTTAAATTGTAATATTTGTTTTGTTTGAATATTGTTTGAATAAATCATAGTGAATTGAATTATCATATGTTGCCAGATATGAGAATGCATGTTGGAAAGAGAAGACATCTTTTATACCAAATTTTGCAAAGAGCAAATCTAAACATAAGAATAGATTCCTTCTTAGGATTGCCGAAACATTGTTCAGCCTACCTGAATCAATAATAAAAACCAAGTCTATAAATTCATTTAGAAATTGTTTGGATAATGCTGGCCAACCCAGATAATATAAATATGAATCACTGCCAAATGTTTAATATGATTTGATACTGACGAAGCAGAATCTGATCATTGAGGAATCAGTTCGATACTGAGGTATATAAAATTAATCTAAACATCTCACCTTCATTAGTGACATCAACTCCCGAGTCACTATTCAATCTGACGTCTTCAATCACTGCATTTGTGTTATTATTTTGTTCACAGTATTCCCATGTTGCTGGGTCATTTACACTGTTGTGGCTTGAATCGAGTTCACTGTCTGCATCTTTTGAATGAGCATAATCCGCATGTTTGATGATGTCTTGACTCCAATCGTGCCCTGGGTGGGTTGCTGATGCAGAAACTGTTGTATGTTTCCTTAGAGGCCATACTGGGGACACATGACTTGCACTGAATTGGTTCAGCTGAATACCTCTGGTTGCAAGAGTGCGTAAGTTGCAACAAGTCTGAGCATAATGTGCAGGTCGAACATTTGTCGTAACCTTAGAACCATTTAAACAAAAGTCCAGTAAACAACTGTTGATTGCCATAATATTGAAGTTAAACCATTATTTACACATCGGTTGATCGAAATGTTAAAGCTGCCACAACATCACTGTAACTTTTAAAATAATATTCAATTATGAAAAAAAACCTACATCAAACAACGTAGCTTACTGGACCAGTGTTACAATGACGAAGTCAAGCACTGCACGATTTCACTTGGCCTTACACCTGCTTCCTGACGTTAGTCTATGACTTGGTTAGAGAGCAGACAGTCTAGATTACTGCTGGCTCTGCCCGCTCTCGATCGGGTATGTAACCAGTTTTTCAAACTGTCCATGATGCCCTGTTATCATCCCATACAACTGGAATGTGATGAAAACATAATACTAGTCCAGTATTGTCGCAAAAAAACGACAGTTTTTGTTACGACGTATCTGCTGATGTCAAATGGCGATATGTAACGTAACCGGCAGATCGTCTTCTCTTGTAGGTGTAGCGTTACGTTACTATGACAACGGACGCCATGCAGTCTCAAGTTGCTCGTTTTACTCCCGTGTTTTGGCCTACATGGAAACTGCCATAATATGTATATTTGTGATATTGGTGTTAATTCGTCTCAATCTATCTAACACGAATTGTGTAACGATGCACAAATACGAATCACGCTAAATTGCTAGAATTTGTAGTCAACTGCAACATAAAACTGCCATCTGTCGGTCATAGAGTAATAAATAAATTATTTCTAAAATATCCGACAGAGGGCGGCACAACGGTAACGGCGTGAGCGAACCACGAGAAATGCGTGTAGACTGATGCACAATATTTAAGATTGCTGTAACTATATTTCGTTTAAAAAAATATATATATAACGATCAACATGCGTCCACTTACCGCAGAAGAAACAAAGCTGTTATTTGAAAAACTTTCGAAATAGTAAGCTATTTTGTGTATATCTGTTATTATCGCTCAGCATGCAATGCATGGCCCACACTGGCCACGGCACATGCAGCACAGTAGGGGACATACCACCAAATGGAGTCCTACGCATGATTACTATAATGAACGTGCTTATAACGATCAATTCTACTTTGTATTACATGTATGGTACCGTCGTGTACTCAATACATTAACGAATACTTGTTCCGCATTTCAGTGCTCTAGATAGAAGCAAAATTGAAATTACCATCGAAAGACGCTGTTGTGCCATTCAATAATGCGACCATTTTTGAAAAACTGGCCTGTGAGTTTGAGCTCACCTGGTATCGTACATATATGGTGCACAGTTCATAACTGCACCATACAATTGAGCATAGTGTATGAGCATTATGTTATACCTAAATTCGTGAAGATTATCAGTTTGCATGCTCGGTATAATGGTGCCTAAAATGATGGGGAAATGTGCAACATTTTGTAAAATAAAATGGCAAAAAAATTGATTTCTTCAATATTCTATGTATGTTACTATCGGATCGGTAAGACACTGTGGTGGACTATTAGTAATGCTCAGTACCACGTATTTCAGGCGTACGTTGTACATGATATAAGTTACTGAATAAACGTGTTTCAACCAATACAGGGTGCTGTTTATCTTGGAGGGGTGCAAAGTTTGAAAGACGCATATTTTAGTAATCATCGAGACAGTGTCATTTTCCCTAGACAGTTAATCTAGTTATATGTCATTCTTGATTTCTGACTAATTTTTCGTGAAGATTTGCTCTAATCGGGGAATCTATTTGGGGACATACCACCAAATGGAGGTCCTATGCCATTGCCCATAATAGTCCTGCTTAAAAAAGAACTGCATTGTGCACTTTTTGTAAATATCTGGAAGCACTGAATGTAGGACTGGTTGAATGGAAATGATATTTCTGCGTAGCGTGATATCACAGCTGCAAAATAATGATATTTGTCAGACAGTGAAAAGGTGCGTATGCATACAGGTGTAATTTGGCCTAGAGGTGTCAACATTGGCAATCGGCCACTGATTGAAGCAAAAATGAAGGGGTGTCAGGTTAGAGACTGGATTGTAGGAGAAAGAGATAGTTATTTCACGAATTTTATACATGACATCTGTCAATGGAGACTAATTAATGTCTGAAATTTTCAATACCATGGATTCATAATCCTAGTGGGAAATCAAAGAAACGTTACAATGGCCGCCTATGGAAAATCAATTGGTGGTATCTACCCAATAGTCTCGCTCAACCTACTCCTGTTCGGATGATTCGACCTAATGCAGAATTATTTTGCCAGTGTATGTTCACTATGCCCATTTTACTGTTGAAACGTGCCCTTTTTTATGACTTTACCCCATGATGATAATTCTTTAATAAAATTGCCTTAGCAGCAGGTAATGTCATAATTTAACCCGGTTGAATTTGTGACATTTATTGAGTCCAAAACAATTACTTTGTTTCAGCATTGGAGGAAACATCAAGCTGTTGATAGACAGGCCTGACTGCACATACTGCTTTCCGGCTGCACCGGGACCGCGTGTACTACCTCAGGTCTGTAGGCTGCATGATTTTGCTTAACCCAACACGGGGAAACATAATTCAATTGTTTGGGTCTTTGCATCTGAAAGTGTTAATAAAAATTTTCATTTTCATTAATAATTAAAAATACTATACAGCAGTAGTTTATATATTACTTAGGAAAACCTTGTTGAAGACACAAATGTAAATAACATGTATATATAGGAAGCGCATGGCATTCACAGAAAGACTTTGTACAACTTTGGTCTGCTTAAAACTTAAAAATTATGGTCTTCCTAACATGGGCCCTTAAGCATATTTGGTAGATATTTAGGCTGCTATTACTGTTAGGATATAGATATAAATATATATATATATATACATATATATATATATATATAATAAGAAATAATTAATATATAAAAATAGACTTCATTGTTCAGTTCTATTTATGCAGGAATCAGCAATAGCATTTCATTGATGCTGGCATTATACAAATAATTATTAATGCAGGTATTTGATAATTGTTGTGGAATTCGCAATCAAAATTTATCAGACAGCGCATGGCCAGCCACTGACAGTTGGAATAGAAATCCAGTTATGTACCATTTCACACATGCATGCACATACACACGCACACACACGTGCAGTTTCACTGTTGCATCCCAGTGGTTGACATTAAATACATTTGCAGTTGCTTTGTTTATGTTTCAGCGAGACATTGATGAAGTATGCGTCCTGTGTGGGAAAGGATGAACTCATTAGTTTTGGTACTTGTTTTGGAAAATTTACGAAGACCCAGAAATTTCGGCTGCACATAACCGCACTGGAATTCTTGGCACCATATGCAAAGGTAACCTAAATTCTCAGAAAAGTTGTTCTACCTTTTGGCAATTGGTGATTTTTGCCAGTCAGGTTTTAGGCAATACTTAACAAGACCAAACACAACTGATCCCACTTTGTTGTCCGTAGGCGTATTCAAAGTCAAAGTTACTGCAAAATAATAACTTATCTGTAAAATAGCTCCCACCTTCTAGATGGGTTTTTGTTGGGTTGAAACCTGTAAAACTTAAATGGAAATTTCTGTTGTGGCTGTTACGCCCATATATGAAAGAATACATAGCTCCTTCGAGTCGTTGGGGACTGGATCGTGCATAAAAATGCTGGAATAGATTAAAAACAGTTTGAGACTTAAATGCACTATGCACTATTGTTTATTAACTATTTCTGTGCTACAACCCTCAGATGCTATGATCACTGAATTCTACATTGCCTGTGACTTGACAGCGTCACTTCAACTCAGTATTTTGGCTGCAATATTGGTAAAATGTTATCAATAGGAACATCATACATATTCTGAAAGTTGATTATTCAACAAGTAAATATAATTTAAATTTCATAATCGTAAACCTGACGTATGTCATTCACAATTTGCATATTGTCATAATGACTTAATATACTGCAGCTAGTAGTTTTAAGTTTGCCTTCGTTGGTAATGTTTACAAAGAATTGTTTTAATGTGTTGACATTTTTTGGACAAACAAGTACTGAATTATTTCAGAAAATTACTTAGAATTGATTAAAATGAATTGATCACAGTACTGATCTTTAAGATCAATAAGTCACTTGTGGAATCCTGTCAATGCATGAACTCTATATCTGTAACTGGCAAAATGTCCTAGGGACACATCACGCCAGTGCGCATGGTGGGTCATCTGACTTAATTGTTAAAATGTTGGATTTAATTATTTTGAAATGAGTTTAGTGATTTACTTGAGACAGTGTTTGGGGGGAGAGAATTCCATTCTTTAATTGTTGTTGGGAAGAAGCTGTTTCCAAATATGTTTGCAGAGTATCTAATTTGCAAGAACTGACTGTCATGTTTACGTGAGGATCTAGTGTTGTGTTGGATATAGTGATCTAGCGGGATATCTATAAGGTTATGTTCCATTTTGTATATTATGCTAAGTCTTTTAATTTTTCTTCTTGTTTGGAGGGTGTCCCATTGGAGGTCCTTAAGAAGTTGGGTTACTGTTCCTGGTTCTCTAGAATAGTTTTATGTACAAAATCTGGCAGCTTGTCTTTGGATTCTTTCTAAGGTTTTAAAATGTTTTAGGCAGTGTGGATCCCATGATGCTGACGCATATTCAAATATTGTTCGGACAAGGGTTGTGTAGGCTATAGACTTAATGTGGGTTGGGCATTTATTTAGATTTCTCCTAATGACTCCTAGAGTGTGTTGTGCTTTCCTAGCGACTGAGTTGCATTGTGCTGTCCAATTTAATGTATTTGATATTTGTACACCAAGATAACAATGTGATTGAACAGATTTAAGTTGTTGGCCACAGAAGGTGTAAATATTTGGTGTCGGTTTTCTTGAGGCTAATGTCATTGTGAAGCATTTGGTGGGATTGAATTTCATAAGCCAGGTGTCATTGTCTGATTTAATTGGTTGATATAGTAGGCAGTCATCTGCAAAAAGGCGAACATTTGAAGTGAGGTTGTTTGGTAGGTCATTTATGTACAGTAAGAAAAGTAGGGGCCCCAGTACGGTTCCCTGTGGTACCCCTGAGGTGACTTGAATTAGTTTGGATGCTGATCCATTTATTACAACCTGTTGAGTTCTTTCTGCAAGGAAGCTTTCTATCCATGACGATATTGGGCCTGTGATACCATAGTATTTTAGTTTGTGGATTAGCCTTTTATGTTGAACTTTGTCAAATGCTATAGTGAAGTCTAGAATGGCCATGTCTACAGGTTTTTTTTTCATCTAGATATTTGCTTATGTCATGGACAGTTTGAATTAATTGAGTTTCTGTTGATATTTTTGCACGAAAACCATGTTGGTGGTCAGTTATGATGTGATGTTGTTCAAGGTGTTTCATGATGTGGCTATGAATTATGTGTTCAAGAAGTTTAGAAATCACAGGTGTTAAGGATATTGGTCTGTACTCTGTAGTTTGAAGTTTCTGCCCTGTTTCCTTTCTTGAAAATTGCTGTTATGTTTGCCTCGTTCCAGGCTTTGGGGACTTGACCAGACTCAACTGATGATTGGAAGATATCATGTATTATTGGTGTTAGGTGGGAGGCATATCTCTTTAGAGACCATGGTGGAATGCCATCTGGTCCTTGTGATTTAGAGGGGATAATTTTTGATAGTTGGTCATGTAATCCTTTAAGTGAAATTGTTAATTTGGGTATTTTTCCATGTGGGCTGTCATTCAGATTTGGCAACTTGGAATTTCCTTCATGTGTGAAGACACTTTTGAACTGATTGCTTAAGGCTTCTGCTTTTTGTTTGTCATTGCGAATTAACCAAGACATGTTGATTGCAGTACAAGATCTGGGTGAAGTCTAGTGCTGAGCAACAGTTTCTCTACGGCCACCACATCATGAAGTCTGGACTTGGTCGTATCACAGAGGGCACGACCCAGTACCAAGGAGTTGTGGTATACTCCATGAATGACCTGCCACTGGTGAGACTGATTGTTGTTGTTTACTCCATGAATGACCTGCCACTGGTGAGACTGATTGTTGTTGTTTACTCCATGAATGACCTGCCACTGGTGAGACTGGTTGTTGTTGTTTACTCCATGAATGACCTGCCACTGGTGAGACTGATTGTTGTTGTTTACTCCATGAATGACCTGCCACTGGTGTGACTGGTTGTTGTTGTTTACTCCATGAATGACCTGCCACTGGTGAGACTGATTGTTGTTGTTTACTCCATGAATGACCTGCCACTGGTGGACTGATTTTGTTGTTGAAACTGATGGTGAGATATTGTTGTTGTTTACTCCATGAATGACCTGCCACTGGTGAGACTGATTGTTGTTGTTTACTCCATGAATGACCTGCCACTTGTGCTGGTTGTTGTTGTTTACTAGAATCTGCCCTGGTGAGATTGTTGTTGTTTACTCCATGAATGACCTGCCACTGGTGGATGGTGGATCCATGATTGACCTGTGTGAGGGGTTGTTGTTGTTTACTCCATGAATGACCTGCCACTGGTGAGACTGATTGTTGTTGTTTACTCCATGATTGACCTGCCACTGGTGAGACTGGTTTGTTGTTTGTTTATTTTTTTCCATGAATGACCTGCCACTGGTGAGACTGGTTGTTGTTGTTTACTCCATGATTGACCTGCCACTGGTGAGACTGGTTGTTGTTTACTCCATGAATGACCTGCCACTGGTGAGACTGTGTTGTTGTTTACTCCATGAATGACCTGCCACTGGTGAGACTGGTTGTTGTTGTTTACTCCATGAGTGACCTGCCACTTGTGAGACTGGTTGTTGTTGTTTACTCCATGAATGACCTGCCTCTGGTGAGACTTGTTGTTGTTTACTCCATGAATGACCTGCCACTGGTGAGACTGGTTGTTGTTGTTTACTCCATGAGTGACCTGCCACTTGTGAGACTGGTTGTTGTTGTTTATTCCATGAATGACCTGCCACTGGTGAGACTGGTTGTTGTTGTTTACTCCATGAATGACCTGCCACTGGTGAGACTGGTTGTTGTTGTTACTCCATGAATGACCTGCCACTGGTGAGACTGGTTGTTGTTGTTTACTCCATGAATGACCTGCCACTGGTGAGACTGGTTGTTGTTTACTCCATGAATGACCTGCCACTGGTGAGACTGGTTGTTGTTTACTCCATGAATGACCTGCCACTGGTGAGACTGGTTGTTGTTGTTTACTCCATGAAGTGACCTGCCACTGGTGAGACTGGTTGTTGTTGTTTACTCCATGAATGACCTGCCACTGGTGAGACTGGTTGTTGTTGTTTACTCCATGAATGACCTGCCACTGGTGAGACTGGTTGTTGTTGTTTACTCCATGAATGACCTGCCACTGGTGAGACTGGTTGTTGTTGTTTACTCCATGAATGACCTGCCACTGGTGAGACTGGTTGTTGTTGTTTACTCCATGAATGACCTGCCACTGGTGAGACTGGTTGTTGTTGTTTACTCCATGAATGACCTGCCACTTGTGAGACTGGTTGTTGTTGTTTACTCCATGAATGACCTGCCACTGGTGAGACTGGTTGTTGTTGTTTACTCCATGAATGACCTGCCACTGGTGAGACTGGTTGTTGTTGTTTACTCCATGAATGACCTGCCACTGGTGAGACTGGTTGTTGTTGTTTACTCCATGAATGACCTGCCACTGGTGAGACTGGTTGTTGTTGTTTACTCCATGAATGACCTGCCACTGGTGAGACTGGTTGTTGTTGTTTACTCCATGAATGACCTGCCACTGGTGAGACTGGTTGTTGTTTACTCCATGAATGACCTGCCACTGTGAGACTGGTTGTTTTGTTTACTCCATGAATGACCTGCCTCTGGTGAGACTGGTTGTTGTTTACTCCATGAATGACCTGCCACTGGTGAGACTGGTTGTTGTTGTTTACTCCATGAATGACCTGCTCACTGGTGAGACTGGTTGTTGTTTACTCCATGAATGACCTGTCACTGGTGAGACTGGTTGTTGTTTACTCCATGAATGACCTGTCACTGGTGAGACTGGTTGTTGTTTACTCCATGAATGACCTGCCACTGGTGAGAGTGGTTGTTGTTTACTCCATGAATGACATGCCACTGGTGAGACTGGTTGTTGTTGTTTACTCCATGAATGACCTGTCACTGGTGAGACTGGTTGTTGTTGTTTACTCCATGAATGACCTGCCACTGGTGAGACTGTTGTTGTTGTTTACTCCATGAATGACCTGTCACTGGTGAGACTGTTGTTGTTGTTTACTCCATGAATGACCTGTCACTGGTGAGACTGGTTGTTGTTGTTTACTCCATGAATGACCTGCCACTGGTGAGACTGGTTGTTGTTGTTTACTCCATGAATGACCTGCCACTGGTGAGACTGGTTGTTGTTGTTTACTCCATGAATGACCTGCCACTGGTGAGACTGGTTGTTGTTGTTTACTCCATGAATGACCTGCCACTGGTGAGACTGATTGTTGTTGTTTACTCCATGAATGACCTGCCACTGGTGAGACTGGTTGTTGTTGTTTACTCCATGAATGACCTGCCACTGGTGAGACTGGTTGTTGTTTTTACTCCATGAATGACCTGCCACTGGTGAGACTGGTTGTTGTTTACTCCATGAATGACCTGCCACTTGTGAGACTGGTTGTTGTTGTTTACTCCATGAATGACCTGCCACTGGTGAGACTGGTTGTTGTTGTTTACTCCATGAATGACCTGCCACTGGTGAGACTGGTTGTTGTTGTTACTCCATGAATGACCTGCCACTGGTGAGACTGGTTGTTGTTTACTCCATGAATGACCTGCCACTGGTGAGACTGATTGTTGTTGTTTACTCCATGAATGACCTGCCACTGGTGAGACTGGTTGTTGTTGTTTACTCCATGAATGACCTGCCACTGGTGAGACTGTTGTTGTTGTTTACTCCATGAATGACCTGCCACTGGTGAGACTGGTTGTTGTTTACTCCATGAATGACCTGCCACTGGTGAGACTGGTTGTTGTTGTTTACTCCATGAAGTGACCTGCCACTGGTGAGACTGGTTGTTGTTGTTTACTCCATGAGTGACCTGCCACTGGTGAGACTGGTTGTTGTTTTCTCCATGAATGACCTGCCACTGGTGAGACTGGTTGTTGTTTACTCCATGAATGACCTGCCACTGGTGAGACTGGTTGTTGTTGTTTACTCCATGAATGACCTGCCACTGGTGAGACTGGTTGTTGTTGTTTACTCCATGAATGACCTGTCACTGGTGAGACTGGTTGTTGTTTACTCCATGAATGACCTGTCACTGGTGAGACTGGTTGTTGTTTACTCCATGAATGACCTGCCACTGGTGAGACTGGTTGTTGTTTACTCCATGAATGACCTGCCACTGGTGAGACTGGTTGTTGTTTACTCCATGAATGACCTGCCACTGGTGAGACTGGTTGTTGTTTACTCCATGAATGACCTGCCACTGGTGAGACTGGTTGTTGTTGTTTACTCCATGAATGACCTGCCACTGGTGAGACTGGTTGTTGTTGTTTACTCCATGAATGACCTGCCACTGGTGAGACTGTTGTTGTTGTTTACTCCATGAATGACCTGCCACTGGTGAGACTGGTTGTTGTTGTTTACTCCATGAATGACCTGCCACTGGTGAGACTGGTTGTTGTTGTTTACTCCATGAATGACCTGCCACTGGTGAGACTGTTTGTTGTTGTTTACTCCATGAATGACCTGTCACTGGTGAGACTGGTTGTTGTTGTTTACTCCATGAATGACCTGCCACTGGTGAGACTGGTTGTTGTTGTTTACTCCATGAATGACCTGCCACTGGTGAGACTGGTTGTTGTTGTTTACTCCATGAATGACCTGCCACTGGTGAGACTGGTTGTTGTTGTTTACTCCATGAATGACCTGCCACTGGTGAGACTGGTTGTTGTTTACTCCATGAATGACCTGCCACTGGTGAGACTGGTTTTTTGTTTACTCCATGAATGACCTGCCACTGGTGAGACTGGTTGTTGTTGTTTACTCCATGAATGACCTGCCACTGGTGAGACTGGTTGTTGTTGTTTACTCCATGAATGACCTGCCACTGGTGAGACTGGTTGTTGTTGTTTACTCCATGAATGACCTGCCACTGGTGAGACTGGTTGTTGTTTACTCCATGAATGACCTGCCACTGGTGAGACTGGTTGTTGTTGTTTACTCCATGAATGACCTGCCACTGGTGAGACTGGTTGTTGTTGTTTACTCCATGAATGACCTGCCACTGGTGAGACTGGTTGTTGTTTACTCCATGAATGACCTGCCACTGGTGAGACTGGTTGTTGTTTTTACTCCATGAATGACCTGCCACTGGTGAGACTGTTGTTGTTGTTTACTCCATGAATGACCTGCCACTGGTGAGACTGGTTGTTGTTGTTTACTCCATGAATGACCTGTCACTGGTGAGACTGGTTGTTGTTGTTTACTCCATGAATGACCTGCCACTGGTGAGACTGGTTGTTGTTGTTTACTCCATGAATGACCTGCCACTGGTGAGACTGGTTGTTGTTTACTCCATGAATGACCTGCCACTGGTGAGACTGGTTGTTGTTGTTTACTCCATGAATGACCTGCCACTGGTGAGACTGGTTGTTGTTGTTTACTCCATGAATGACCTGTCACTGGTGAGACTGGTTGTTGTTGTTTACTCCATGAATGACCTGCCACTGGTGAGACTGGTTGTTGTTGTTTACTCCATGAATGACCTGCCACTGGTGAGACTGGTTGTTGTTTACTCCATGAATGACCTGCCACTGGTGAGACTGGTTGTTGTTGTTTACTCCATGAATGACCTGCCACTGGTGGACTTGTTGTTGTTTATTCCATGAATGACATGCCACTGGTGAGACTGGTTGTTGTTTATTCCATGAATGACATGCCACTGGTGAGACTGGTTGTTGTTGTTTACTCCATGAATGACCTGCCACTGGTGTGACTTGTTGTTGTTTATCCATGAATGACCTGCCACTGGTGTGACTTGTTGTTGTTTATTCCATGAATGACCTGCCACTGGTGAGACTTGTTGTTGTTTATCCATGAATGACCTGCCACTGGTGAGACTGGTGTTGTTGTTTACTCCATGAATGACCTGCCACTGGTGAGACTGGTTGTTGTTTTACTCCATGAATGACCTGCCACTGGTGAGACTGGTTGTTGTTGTTTACTCCATGAATGACCTGCCACTGGTGAGACTGGTTGTTGTTGTTTACTCCATGAATGACCTGCCACTGGTGAGACTGGTTGTTGTTGTTTACTCCATGAATGACCTGCCACTGGTGAGACTGGTTGTTGTTGTTTACTCCATGAATGACCTGCCACTGGTGAGACTGGTTGTTGTTTCTCCATGACCTGCCACTGGTGAGACTGGTTGTTGTTACTCCATGAATGACCTGCCACTGGTGAGACTGGTTGTTGTTGTTTACTCCATGAATGACCTGCCACTGGTGAGACTGGTTGTTGTTTACTCCATGAATGACCTGCCACTGGTGAGACTGGTTGTTGTTTACTCCATGAATGACCTGCCACTGGTGAGACTGTGTTGTTGTTTACTCCATGAATGACCTGCCACTGGTGTGACTGGTTGTTGTTTACTCCATGAATGACCTGCCACTGGTGAGACTGGTTGTTGTTTACTCCATGAATGACCTGCCACTGGTGAGACTGGTTGTTGTTGTTTACTCCATGAATGACCTGCCACTGGTGAGACTGTGTTGTTGTTTACTCCATGAATGACCTGCCACTTGTGAGACTGGTTGTTGTTGTTTACTCCATGAATGACCTGCCACTGGTGAGACTGGTTGTTGTTGTTTACTCCATGAATGACCTGCCACTGGTGAGACTGGTTGTTGTTGTTTACTCCATGAATGACCTGCCACTGGTGAGACTGGTTGTTGTTGTTTACTCCATGAATGACCTGTCACTGGTGAGACTGGTTGTTGTTGTTTACTCCATGAATGACCTGCCACTGGTGAGACTGGTTGTTGTTGTTTACTCCATGAATGACCTGCCACTGGTGAGACTGGTTGTTGTTTACTCCATGAATGACCTGCCACTGGTGAGACTGGTTGTTGTTGTTTACTCCATGAATGACCTGCCACTGGTGAGACTGTGTTGTTGTTTACTCCATGAATGACCTGCCTCTGGTGAGACTTGTTGTTGTTTACTCCATGAATGACCTGCCACTGGTGAGACTGTGTTGTTGTTTATTCCATGAATGACCTGCCACTGGTGAGACTGTGTTGTTGTTTACTCCATGAATGACCTGCCACTGGTGAGACTGGTTGTTGTTTACTCCATGAATGACCTGCCACTGGTGAGACTGGTTGTTGTTGTTTACTCCATGAATGACCTGCCTCTGGTGAGACTGTGTTGTTGTTTATTCCATGAATGACATGCCACTGTGAGACTGGTTGTTGTTGTTTACTCCATGAATGACCTGTCACTGGTGAGACTGGTTGTTGTTGTTTACTCCATGAATGACCTGCCTCTGGTGTGACTGGTTGTTGTTTATTCCATGAATGACCTGTCACTGGTGAGACTGGTTGTTGTTTACTCCATGAATGACCTGTCACTGGTGAGACTGTTGTTGTTTACTCCATGAATGACCTGCACTGGTGAGACTGGTTGTTCTTGTTTACTCCATGAATGACTGTCACTGGTGAGACTGGTTTTGTTGTTTACTCCATGAATGACCTGCCACTGGTGAGACTGGTTGTTGTTGTTTATCCATGAATGACCTGCCACTGGTGAGACTGGTTGTTGTTGTTTACTCCATGAATGACCTGCCACTGGTGAGACTGGTTGTTGTTTACTCCATGAATGACCTGCCACTGGTGAGACTGGTTGTTGTTTACTCCATGAATGACCTGCCACTGGTGAGACTGGTTGTTGTTTACTCCATGAATGACCTGCCACTGGTGAGACTGGTTGTTTTGTTTACTCCATGAATGACTGCACTGGTGCTGGTTGTTGTTTTTTCCATGATGACTGCCACTGTGAACTTGTTGTTGTTTTCATAATGATGCCATGGTGACTGGTTTGTTTACCATGTGTGCC
Source organism: Ridgeia piscesae (assembly GCA_025642075.2). Classification (NCBI taxonomy): domain Eukaryota; kingdom Metazoa; phylum Annelida; class Polychaeta; order Sabellida; family Siboglinidae; genus Ridgeia; species Ridgeia piscesae. The sequence continues at coordinate 560,863 of JAODUO010000022.1, read as the reverse complement.
ACTGTGAGAGGTTGTTTGTTTATCATGAATGACCTGCATGGTGAACGTTGTTTTTACTCCATGATGTGCACTGTGAATGGTTGTTGATCCATGAATTGCCACTGGTGAGACTGTTGTTGTTTACTCCATGATACTGCCCTGTGAGACTGGTTGTTGTTGTTTATCATGATGACCTGCACTGGTGAGACTGGTTTTTTCTCCAGAATGCCTGCCATGGTGAGACTGGTTGTTGTTTTCCATGAATACCTGTTGGTGAGATGGTTGTTGTTTTCCATGTGACCTGATGTGGCTGTGTTGTTTCATGAATGACTCACTGGTGAAGGTTGTTGTTTACTCCATGAATGACCTGCCTGGTGAGACTGGTTGTTGTTGTTTCCTGATAGTAAATGTGTTGTTATCATAATGATGCAGGTGAGAGGTTGTTTTGTTACCATGAATGACTCTGGTGAATGGTTGTTGTTTACTCATGAATCCTGCAGTGACTGTTGTTGTTTTTTCATGTGACTGCCATTGAGATTGGTTGTTTACTCCATGAAGACTGTGTGACTTGTTGTTTTCATGAATGACCTGCCATGGTGAGACTTGTTGTTGTTTACTCCATGAATGACCTGCCATGGTGAGACTGGTTTTTGTTTACTCCATGAATGACCTGCCACTGGTGAGACTGGTTGTTGTTTACTCCATGAATGACCTGCCACTGGTGAGACTGGTTGTTTACTCCATGAATGACCTGCCACTGGTGGACTGGTTGTTGTTGTTTACTCCATGAATGACCTGCCCTGGTGAGTTTGTTGTTGTTTATATGAATGACGCCACTGGTGAGACTGGTTGTTGTTTATCATGAATGACCTGCACTGGTGAGACTGGTTGTTGTTTACTCCATGAATGACCTGCCACTGGTGGACTTGTTGTTGTTTATCCATGAATGACCTGCCACTGGTGGACTTGTTGTTGTTTATCCATGAATGACCTGCCACTGGTGGACTTGTTGTTGTTTATCCATGAATGACCTGCCACTGGACTGTTGTTGTTTACTCCATGAATGACCTGCCACTGGTGAGACTGGTTGTTGTTTACTCCATGAATGACCTGCCACTGGTGAGACTGGTTGTTGTTGTTTACTCCATGATGACCTGCCACTGGTGAGACTGTTGTTGTTTATCCATGAATGACCTGCCACTGGTGAGACTGGTTGTTGTTTACTCCATGAATGACCTGCCACTGGTGAGACTGGTTGTTGTTTACTCCATGAATGACCTGCCACTGGTGAGACTGGTTGTTGTTTACTCCATGAATGACCTGCCACTGGTGAGACTGGTTGTTGTTGTTTATTCCATGAATGACCTGCCACTGGTGTGACTTGTTGTTGTTTATTCCATGAATGACATGCCACTGGTGTGACTTGTTGTTGTTTATTCCATGAATGACCTGCCACTGGTGTGACTTGTTGTTGTTTATTCCATGAATGACCTGCCACTGGTGTGACTTGTTGTTGTTTACTCCATGAATGACCTGCCACTGGTGAGACTGGTTGTTGTTTACTCCATGAATGACCTGCCACTGGTGAGACTGGTTGTTGTTGTTTACTCCATGAATGACCTGCCTCTGGTGTGACTTGTTGTTGTTTATTCCATGAATGACATGCCACTTGTGAGACTGGTTGTTGTTGTTTATTCCATGAATGACCTGTCACTGGTGAGACTGGTTGTTGTTGTTTACTCCATGAATGACCTGCCTCTGGTGTGACTTGTTGTTTTTATTCCATGAATGACCTGTCACTGGTGAGACTGGTTGTTGTTTACTCCATGAATGACGTTGTTGGTGCTGTGAGACTCATTTCATGGTGGACGCTCACATTTTATTCCTTGTTTTCAACTGTGCTTTGGGCGGCTTATGTTCCAGCCATGTGTTGTAATGTATGAGAAAGTTTGGTTTGTGTGTCATGAATGACACTGAGATCAGTTAAATGACACATTTATTTTATATCACGACTTGTGTTGTTCACTGTAGTTTTTGGCAAGCTGCTTGCAGTGTGCCAGAAACCTAATTTATTAAATAACTCTGAAATGTCAGAGCGTGAAAGTAAAGAACGTGCCTCAGGTTTTGTACACATAAAATACATGGTAAAATAGTTGTGTTCTTGTACATGCTATGCCGTCGCTCACATAACAAACTGTTTGTCCTTTACAACTACAAAATATTGACGTCTTAACTGCGTTGTTTGCAGGGGTTTGGCGTTGCTGCTAAGTCAACACAAGAGTGCCGGCAAGCAGACCCCATGACCATTGTGTGTTTCCACCAAGCCGATGTGGGCGAGTTCATCCGTAGTGAGGACACGCTCACGTAGCGTAATCACCTGTCGTGTAAACTGACCACATTACATCATTGGATCAACTTGTCACAGTTATTGCATTCATGCCTGTAATAAATGATATGTCATCTGTAGGATGGGTTTGTCTTTGTGGCTAATTAGCTCTATGTACTGAGGTTGTGAAGAACTCCATAATGGAGCGACATTCTGTTCATATGTCTTCATATAATATATGAAGACATATATTACATATTATGCACTGGCATAGAAAGTTAAGGAATGTTATTAAAATCATAGGATTATTCAGTTGCTGCTAGCTTTGTGAAAAGTTCTGCTAACTAACGTTTTTTTATGCAGCTATTCCATGTTAATGTTGAATATACAAACCTGTGAACTGCGTACCTTTTTGGCCAGAAAACTACACCATCTGTTCTATTTGTACTACAGCTTTTCACGAGTCTGAAGGGTAATGCTGTGTTACATTAAACAATTGTTTAGTAACTTAACAAGACATATTGATTCTTTTAATGTCATTATAAAACATTCCATGCCACAGTAATAAAAGTGCTATACCATAGCTCACTTGACTCGGTGCAAACGTTTGCTACTCAACTTTCTTCGGAGCTCCTCATTGTGCACAGGACTGGGGCCAATTCCTGCTCCAATTCCTTGCAATTAATTTTTATTCAATTCCAGTTCCTTCTAATTCCTTCTGTAATCATCCATTCCTGCTCCAATTCCACATAATAAAAGATAACCATGTACAATTAATATGCAAACAGCTTGTCATGTTTTAAATAATTTTATATAGTAGGCTACAACGATGAATAAGTAGGCCCTAATAATTTATTTGTTATCCTATTTCTAGCGTGTAATCCCGCCTGTATACTCTCTTGTTCTGTCATGGCATAATCATGGCATCCTATTTATGCCTCACTTAAGGAATCTTAATTGTGTTTTAAATGTTTAAATAATAATACATTATCATACTGTCAGATAGAGCCAAATCTTAATCAATACTTATATATACATATGTATATTATATATACCGGTATATATAACTGGCACTTCTTCAAATTGAGCCTAGCAGCCATCCAGTGTTATGAATTCACAGTTTCACTTTCTGGTCTATTCAAAGAACTTATAAGTTCTTTACTATACTACTGGCACAACCACATGTGGAAAAATATTGAATGATTTTGAGAAAAAAATTATGTTTTTTTCCTAAATTAAAGATAACAGTAGACGCAGTGTTATATTTGTTAAAACCAGTGCAGGTTAAATGTGAAAACAATTTTCACAGAGGACATTAAATAATAGCTAAATAGCAAAATATCGTTTTGGTAGTGTGACTGTTTAAGAACAAAATCAATAATTATCTAACAGGGCTGGGTTATACGTAGGTCAGCTCCTGTGCCGTGGGGTGGGCAAGGAGTTGGAATGTTGAACTGTTGACCAAAGGAACCTCGGTTTGAATTCTGGTGCTCAGTGGTTCAGTACCAGTACCACTCATCGTATCAATATTCTGGCATGTTTGTTCACTTGTCATGGACTCATTCAGCTATGGTCTCATTCTATATACTCCCATTATAATAATGTTTATTTTGCACAGCGCCAAATAAAAAAAAAACTATATAAATGCATAAATTAATGCATGAGTCTGAAAATTGATAAATTAGCATGAATGTCTGAAAATGGTCGTTAACAATAAAAGAAAGTGAAAAAAAATTGGGCTCATGATAAGCCTTCTAGCCAGGCAATAAAGCAATATTTTAGAAGGTGGATATATTTGGGCCATGTCTTGCAAATGCTGCTAGCCCAGAACTGAGAATGTTTCAGCAGATGTGGTTCCAGAAACCACTGAGAAACCAACAGAAATGTCTGCAGAAGTCATAAAATAATGCACAGAACAGAAAGGCTGCAGACAGATAGATGGTCTCTCTTTCTTCTGAACCCAGTGGCACATTCAGTAACTAAATAATTGACTATTCGCATATCCAGCAGTGATGTAAGTATAGCTGATGTTAGGTGCATTTTATTCACATAATTTCAATCACTTTATAGTTGGGCATTTATTGATGCAGCTAGTTGAATGATTAAACCAGGCAACCTAAAATGGTTTTGAACCTTAGTTCTCTATACTGGCCCATTTCTAGGTGCAGGGTTATGTCTGATACTGTATATATACTGATTCTGAGATTCACTATGTTACTTTGGTGTGCTGCTTGGCTACTGGCAGTGTTACCACTTTTCTAGTCAATAAAATTATCTATGATGTCTGTAATATTATACCTATCTTGATTTTGATTTGTTATATGCAATTTACGTACCACAACAACATTCTGTATTGTTGTCTGAAATGCCTCTCATCATCCATTTGGCGCACACAATCATCACGTTGATTATTCTGCTGCACACTTTAAAAAAGATTAAAAGTATATAATAATAAAAAAACCAAGGCTGAGGAAAAATACCAAAATATATGCAAATAAATATAATTTAAAATATTTAATTAATAAATATTTTAAAAAGAGCACTCCTCAAACCTATTCTAACTATGTCTATTTTAATTTGTTATGTGTAGTCAGTGTGCTGTGAAAATATAAAATATTTTAAACTTATAGAACTTAAAAAAGGTGTCAGACCACTATAAATGTTATAGTGGTTTGACACCTTTTTTTAAGTTCTAGCGATTTACTCAATAGAAGGTACAGGTGTCTCCGATGACGTCTAAGGTAACTGATGATAGCTTTGTCCGTTAGGTGGCGTTAGTATGGCGGGATGAATTTATTGAGCGCGACCTCATCGTTTATGCGCTGCCGCTTTGATGTAGGATGGCTGAATTTCGTGATGCTGGCATCGAAAAACATGATACGAATGCAAGGTTTGTACTAACGCGCGACTTCTCCGTCGCTGATATTGTATATGCACCTTCGATAACATGTAACCAAATAAACATATCGTTTCATCGGCCGTGTTCGTCACAGTCACACCCCGATGATTCTGAGCACTGTGTATTGTATACAATACATACAGGGTAAATGGAACAACAACCTGTGTAGGTAGATGCTCACGGGCCACGCGCAGTTCAGTTACTGTAGTTCAGCGCGTGCATCCTCCGGGGAAACCATGGGCTGCGTGACTACGAGGGGCCGGTGAGCGCAATATTTCAGATATGACACGGACTGCAATCTGGGTGATACGCAGACATAACCAACTCTGATTAAAAAATTAGACATATGCACAATAATGCTTTTTACCGTCTGTCGACGCGACGACTGATACAAATTGACATACATCTTGTTTACATGCAAGGTTCACCAGTTGAGTTCAATAGGCCACTGCCCTGTGACTGGTTTTGTGTCACACATTATAGGCATTCCGTCAAGTCGCTTTGTATAATTAAAATATCTGTGTTGTGAATTCAGGCAAGTCTGCCATATTTTTGTGGCATCCTTATTTTTGTGTTGATTGAGCCATGTCAATTTATTTTATTACTATTTAACTTAATTTAAATCTAAATACAATTCTGATCAATTGAGATTTCTGTTCGATAATGCTATGTCAGACATGAGTATATATGCAGAATCCAAGACTTTGCAGTGTCAATGAGGCACAGGCAATGGTCACATGTTGAGAATGATCTTACACAAGACATGACTATCTTTTCCAAATACCTGAAACAATGCCGACTATAAATATAATTCAATGAGAAGAAATTGATCTCTGCTTGCAATGCAGACTTGGAGGTTTCAATCGAAGTACACATATGAGGTTTATAGGAATGTAAAAAAACATTACGTCGTTTCTTGTATAGCACACTTACCACAGTATCCAGTCCTCCAGGACTGCAATTTACTCATTACTTCCTGGCAGACCTGTTCAATGAAACATCATAGATCTTGACTTCTTTGGGAAGCATCCAGCCATGCTGCAGTTAATGTGTGAAGATTATTCATACACAAATATACCAGGTACTCATTCATACAGCTGATTGAACGAACTTGCCCAAGGTTCAACATTGCAGCACAGGATTCAAACCTGGGTTCTCTTTGTCGAGAGTCCGAAGCTGTACTACTGGCGTCAGTGTCACTTGGGAAAGTGACACTGACCAACAAACAGCATACGACATTATCAAATAGGGAGTGGCATCACCATTCTACATGGAGACAGTGGCATCTCCACTCCACACGGAGAGTGGCATCTCCACTCTGCATGGAGACAGTGGCATCACCATTCTACATGGAGACAGTGGCATCACCACTCCACACGGAGAGAGTGGCATCTCCACTCTGCATGGAGACAGTGGCATCACCATTCTACATGGAGACAGTGGCATCACCATTCTACATGGAGACAGTGGCATCACCATTCTACATGGAGACAGTGGCATCACCACACTACACGGAGAGAGTGGCATCTCCACTCCACTCCACACAGACAGTGGCATCACTGCTATATACAGAGACAGTGGCATCACCGCTTCACATGGAGAGAGTGACATCACTGCTCCACTCAGAGTGGCATCACTGCTCCACACGGAGAGAGTGGCATCACTGAGCTGGACCTGGACATCTCTGGGGAGTGGTTGCTCTGCAACAGTCTGCAAGTCTATGTGCTAGACAGACATAAGAAGAACATAATTTTAATATACTAGATTGCACAGAAAATTTGAATATTGTTTGCATTGACTAGTTATATTTAAATGTGTCATCCTGTTTGATTAGCACAAGAAGAAAACTAAAAACTTACCTGTTTTAAACAACTCTTCATAACAAATTAGGGATCCACAGCTGTATTTCTCTAACAAAAGTTACTTATGTATGTTAACAACTTGTGTTAGAATAAACTTAGATCATTAACAGTTTTATTAAAGAGCAGATACAGGCATGGCTAAACTTCATGCTGGATATAGTTCTTGTGTCACGGGGATAGAGAGACAGCTCATCTAGATGGCCGATTCCGTGCATAGATATTACATTTCATGTTCGCAGTAACTGCATCTCTTAACAATTAAACAACAAATATAATACACAAACTTGTGACTAACTCTTAGTGTGTCTTCTGCCACTCTCACAGTCTCTCCTCATCTCCAATTTACAAATACATCGATGTACAGCAATAATTATTTACAGTTACATGTTTGTAATTCGTTTTAAGAGGGTCTTTCTCCTACCTCAGATAATTAATCGTTGAACCATTCTCATCCAGATAATGCCAGTGAAGGAACAAATTAAAAGAAAAACACCTTATTGTTGTGACTGATGACCTTGGTTTGTTGCTGTCATTTTATCCTAACAGTTTAAATAAATATTCTTAAAAACTATCCTTGCAAGCCAGACGCTATTGCTCTGTGCCACAGTACCCCTGGCTGAGCATCTCTGCAAACCATGGAAGTAAGCAGTCAAACTTTAAAATTATAGCAGTTGACTTTGCCAGTCGCTACTGCATCAGCCATAGAACACCCCCAATTTGAAGACGGATTCACACCTGGTGGGAATCCCAATATAATTACCCATTCGCATTCTAAACATTGCACGTAACACGAGAGCAGCTTGTGGCTAAAATCACCCAAAATGTTACTACAAGACCGGAGACCAACTACAGTCCTCATGGGTGATTTGATTGGCAGATGTTAAAAGAGGATTTTTTTAGGAATATACCATGGGTAGTAAAAGCTTGTACTGTACATAATAACATAATCAGCTGCAGCAACACATGGCACGTGAGGATGTTACAACACATGGCATGTGAGGATGTTGCAACACATGGCATGTGAGGATGTTACAACGCATGGCATGTGAGGATGTTACAACACATGGCGTGTGAGGATGTTACAACACATGGCATGTGAGGATGTTACAACACATGGGGTGTGAGGATGTTACAACACATGGCGTGTGAGGATGTTACAACACATGGGGTGTGAGGATGTTACAACACATGGCGTGTGAGGATGTTACAACACATGGCGTGTGAGGATGTTACAACACATGGGGTGTGAGGATGTTACAACACATGGCGTGTGAGGATGTTACAACACATGGGGTGTGAGGATGTTACACCACATGGCGTGTGAGGATGTTACACCACATGGCGTGTGAGGATGTTACAACACATGGCGTGTGAGGATATTACAACACATGGCGTGTGAGGATGTTACAACACATGGGGTGTGAGGATGTTACAACACATGGCGTGTGAGGATGTTACAACACATGGCGTGCGAGGATGTTAAAACCACTGGCGTGGAGGATGTTACAACACATGGGGTGCGAGGATGTTACAACGCATGGCGTGTGAGGATGTTACAACACATGGCTTGTGAGGATGTTACAACACATGGGGTGTGAGGATGTTACAACACATGGCGTGTGAGGATGTTACAATACATGGCGTGGGAGGATGTTACAACACATGGCATGCGAGGATGTTACAACACATGGCGTGTGAGGATGTTACAACACATGGCATGCGAGGATGTTACAAAACATGGCGTGGGAGGATGTTACAACACATGGCATTGCGAGGATGTTACAACACATGGCGTGTGAGGATGTTACAACACATGGCAGTGGAGGATGTTAAAAACACATGGCGTGGGAGGATGTTACAACACATGGCGTGGGAGGATGTTACAACACATGGCGTGCGAGGATGTTACAACACATGGCATGCGAGGATGTTACAACACATGGCGTGTGAGGATGTTACAACACATGGCATGCGAGGATGTTACAACACATGGGGTGTGAGGATGTTACAACACATGGCATGCGAGGATGTTACAACACATGGCATGCGAGGATGTTACAACACATGGTGTGTGAGGATGTTACAACACATGGCGTGTGAGGATGTTACAACACATGGCTTGTGAGGATGTTACAACACATGGCGTGTGAGGATGTTACAACACATGGGTGTGAGGATGTTACAACACATGGCATGTGAAGGATGTTACAACACATGGCGTGTGAGGATGTTACAATGCATGGCGTGTGAGGATGTTACAACGCATGGCGTGTGAGGATGTTACAACACATGGCGTGTGAGGATGTTACAACACATGGCGTGTGAGGATGTTACAACGCATGGCTTGTGAGGATGTTACAACACATGGCGTGTGAGGATGTTACAACACATGGCATGTAAGGATATTACAACACATGGGGTGTGAGGATGTTACAAAACATGACGTGTGAGGATGTTACAACACATGGCGTGTGAGGATGTTACAACACATGGCGTGTGAGGATGTTACAAACATGACGTGTGAGGATGTTACAACACATGGCGTGTGAGGATGTTACAACACATGGCGTGTGAGGATGTTACAACACATGGCGTGTGAGGATGTTACAACACATGGCGTGTGAGGATGTTACAAAACATGACGTGTGAGGATGTTACAACACATGGCGTGTGAGGATGTTACAACACATGGCGTGTGAGGATGTTACAACACATGGCGTGTGAGGATGTTACAAAACATGACGTGTGAGGATGTTACAACACATGGCGTGTGAGGATGTTACAACACATGGCGTGTGAGGATGTTACAACACATGGCGTGTGAGGATGTTACAACACATGGCGTGTGAGGATGTTACAACACATGGCGTGTGAGGATGTTACAAACATGCTGGAGGATGTTACAACACATGGCGTGTGAGGATGTTACAACACATGGCATGGAGGATGTTACAAACATGGGTGGAGGATGTTACACACATGGCTGAGGATGTTACAACACATGGGTGTGAGGATGTTACACACTGGCATGGAATGTTACAAACATGGCGTGGAGGATGTTACAACACATGGCGTGGAGGATGTTACACACATGGCGTGAGGATGTTACACACTGGCATGGAATGTTACAACACATGGCGTGTGAGGATGTTACAACACATGGCTGGAGGATGTTACACACATGGGTGTAGGATGTTACAACACAGGGGTGGAGGATGTTACACACATGGCATGTGAAAATGTTAAACACCTGCGTGTGAGGATGTTACAACACATGGCTGTGAGGATGTTACAACACATGGCGTGTGAGGATGTTACAACACATGGGGTGTGAGGATGTTACAACACATGGCATGAAATGTTACAACACGCTGTAAGTTACAGAGCTGAGGATGTTACAACACATGGGTGTGAGGATGTTACAACACATGGCTGTGAGGATGTTACAACACATGGCGTGTGAGGATGTTACAACCATGGCTGTGAGGATGTTACAACACATGGCATGGAGGATGTTACAACACATGGTGTGTGAGGATGTTACAACACAGGTTGTGAGGATGTTAAAAACTATTTGAGGATGTTACAACCTGGGTGTGAGGATGTTACAAACATGGGTGTGAGGATTTACAAAACATGACGTTGAGGATGTTACAACACATGGCATGTGAGGATGTTCACACATGGCGGGTGAGATGTTACCCATTCGGATTCAAACATGGCGTGTGAGGATGTTACAACACATGACTGTGAGGAGACAACACATGGGTGTGAGGATGTTAAAACAGGATGAGGATGTTACAAAACATGGCGTGTGAGGATGTTACAACACATGGCATGGAGGATGTTACAACACATGGCGTGTGAGGATGTTACAACACATGGCGTGTGAGGATGTTACAACACATGGCGTGTGAGGATGTTACAACACATGGCGTGTGAGGATGTTACAACACATGGCGTGTGAGGATGTTACAACACATGGCATGTGAGGATGTTACAACACATGGCGTGTGAGGATGTTACAACACATGGCATGTGAGGATGTTACAACACATGGGGTGTGAGGATGTTACAACACATGGCATGTGAGGATGTTACAACACATGGCATGCGAGGATGTTACAACACATGGCGTGTGAGGATGTTACAACACATGGCGTGTGAGGATGTTACAACACATGGCGTGTGAGGATGTTACAACACATGGCGTGTGAGGATGTTACAACACATGGCGTGTGAGGATGTTACAACACATGGCATGTGAGGATGTTACAACACATGGCGTGTGAGGATGTTACAACACATGGCGTGTGAGGATGTTACAACACATGGCATGTGAGGATGTTACAACACATGGCGTGTGAGGATGTTACAACACATGGCGTGTGAGGATGTTACAACACATGGCGTGTGAGGATGTTACAACACATGGCGGTGAGGATGTTACAACACATGGCATGTAAGGATGTTACAACACATGGTGTGAGGATGTTACAACACATGGCGTGTGAGGATGTTACAACACATGGCATGTGAGGATGTTACAACACATGGCGTGTGAGGATGTTACAACACATGGCATGTGAGGATGTTACAACACATGGCGTGTGAGGATGTTACAACACATGGGTGTGAGGATGTTACAACACATGGCGGTGAGGATGTTACAACACATGGCGTGTGAGGATGTTACAACACATGGCTGTGAGGATGTTACAACACATGGGTGTGAGGATGTTACAACACATGGCGTGTGAGGATGTTACAACACATGGCGTGTGAGGATGTTACAACACATGGCGTGTGAGGATGTTACAACACATGGCATGGAGGATGTTACAACACATGGCGTGTGAGGATGTTACAACACAGGGGTTGTGAGGATGTTACAACACATGGTGTGAGGATGTTACAACACATGGCATGGAAATGTTACAAACATGGTGGAGGATGTTACAACCATGGCATGGAGGATGTTACAACACATGGCGGTGAGGATGTTACAACACATGGCAGGAGGATGTTACAAACATGGCTGGAGGATGTTCAACACATGGCTGGAGGATGTTACAACACATGGCTGGAGGATGTTACAACACATGGCTGGAGGATGTTACAACACATGGGTGTGAGGATGTTACAACACATGGCGGAGGATGTTACAACACATGGTGTGAGGATGTTACAACACATGGCTGGAGGATGTTACAACACATGGCATGGAGGATGTTACAACACATGGGAGGATGTTACAACACATGGGTGTGAGGATGTTACAACACATGGCTGTGAGGATGTTACAACACATGGCTGTGAGGATGTTACAACACATGGGGTGTGAGGATGTTACAACACATGGCATGAGGATGTTACAACACATGGCGTGTGAGGATGTTACAACATGGGTGTGAGGATGTTACAACCATGGCTGTGAGGATGTTACAACACATGGCGTGTGAGGATGTTACAACACATGGGTGTGAGGATGTTACAACCATGGCTGTGAGGAGTTACAACACATGGCGTGTGAGGATGTTACAACACATGGCTGTAGGATTTACAACACATGGGGTGTGAGGATGTTACAAACATGCGGTGAGGATGTTACAACACATGGCTGTGAGGATGTTACAACACATGGCGGTGAGATGTTACAACCATGGCTGTGAGGATGTTACAACACATGGTGTGAGGATGTTACAACACATGGCAGTGAGGATGTTACAACACATGGCTGTGAGGATGTTACAACACATGGTGTGAGGATGTTACAACACATGGCAGGAGGATGTTACAACACATGGCGTGTGAGGATGTTACAAACATGCGTGTGAGGATGTTACAACACAGGGGCGTGTGAGGATGTTACAACACATGCTGTGAGGATGTTACAACACATGGCGGTGAGGATGTTACAAAACATGCCCCCCCCCCCCCAAAAAAAAAAAAAAAAAAAAAAAAAAAACGGGTGTGAGGATGTTAAAACACATGGGGGGAGGATGTTAAACACAGGGGGTGTGAGGATGTTACAACACATGGCGTGTGAGGATGTTAAAACACATGGGGTGTAGGATGTTACAACACATGGGTGTGAGGATGTTAAAACACTGGCTTGGGGATGTTACAACACATGGCGTGTGAGGATGTTACAACACATGGGGTGTGAGGATGTTAAAACACATGGCGTGTAGGATGTTAAAACACTGGGTTGGGGATGTTACAACACATGGGGTGAGGATGTTACAACACATGGCTGTGAGGATGTTAAAACACATGGGTGTAGGATGTTACAACACATGGTGTGAGGATGTTAAAACACATGGCTGTGAATGTTACAACACGGGCTGTGAGGATGTTACAACACAGGGGGTGTGAGGATGTTACAAAAATGGCTGTGAGGATGTTACAACACATGGGGTGAGGATGTTACAACACATGGCATGTGAATGTTACAACACGGGTGTGAGGATGTTACAACACATGGGGTGAGGATGTTACAACACAGGGCATGTGAGGATGTTACAACACATGGCTGTGAGGATGTTACAACACAGGGCATGTGAGGATGTTACAACACATGGTGTGAGGATGTTACAACACATGGGGTGAGGATGTTACAACACATGGGTGTGAGGATGTTACAACACATGGGTGTGAGGATGTTACAACACATGGGGTGAGGATGTTACAACACATGGTGTGAGGATGTTACAACACATGGTGTGAGGATGTTACAACACATGGCTGTGAGGATGTTACAACACATGGCTGTGAGGATGTTACAACACATGGCATGTGAGGATGTTACAACACATGGCTGTGAGGATGTTACAACACATGTTTTTAAAAAAAATGGGTGGAGGATGTTACAACACATGGCTTGGAGGATGTTACAAACATGGCGGGGAGGATGTTACAACACATGGCTGGAGGATGTTAAAACACTGGGTGTGAGGATGTTACAACACATGGGGAGGATGTTACAAACATGGGGGGGAGGATGTTACAACACATGGCTGGAGGAGTTACAACACATGGCGGGGAGGATGTTACAACACAGGGGGTGGGGGATGTTACAACACATGGCGTGTGAGGATGTTACAACACGGGGGTGGAGGATGTTACAACACATGGGGGTGAGGTTTTAAAACATGGCTGGAGGATGTTACAACACGGGGTGGAGGATGTTACAACACATGGGTGTGAGGATGTTACAACACATGGGGTGTAGGATGTTACAACACATGGCGTGTGAGGATGTTACAACACATGGCGTGTGAGGATGTTACAACACATGGGTGTGAGGATGTTACAACACATGGCGTGTGAGGATGTTACAACACATGGCGTGTGAGGATGTTACAACACATGGCGTGTGAGGATGTTACAACACATGGCGTGTGAGGATGTTACAACACATGGCGTGTGAGGATGTTACAACACATGGCGTGTGAGGATGTTACAACACATGGGGTGTGAGGATGTTACAACACATGGCGTGTGAGGATGTTACAACACATGGGGTGTGAGGATGTTACAACACATGGCGTGTGAGGATGTTACAACACATGGCGTGTGAGGATGTTACAACACATGGGGTGTGAGGATGTTACAACACATGGCGTGTGAGGATGTTACAACACATGGCGTGTGAGGATGTTACAACACATGGCGTGTGAGGATGTTACAACACATGGGATGTGAGGATGTTACAACACATGGCGTGTGAGGATGTTACAACACATGGGGTGTGAGGATGTTACAACACATGGCGTGTGAGGATGTTACAACACATGGGGTGTGAGGATGTTACAACACATGGCGTGTGAGGATGTTACAACACATGGCGTGTGAGAATGCTACAAATTATCATTGGTGCATTTAAGTGAAAAATAGAGGTTCCGCAGGAAGTTACTCTACAAAAAGCATGTACTACTAGAAGACTACCTCAAACAGTCTTGCTGTGTACATCTGTGTACATCTACATACATCTGTTACTGTGTGTAAAGAAAGTATCGGGTGTACTTCGTGAAACAGTCCCCTTTCCTTGGAAGCTTGTCATAAATTATGTCCTAGTGGATTTGGTTAGCACTGTCCCTGTGAGTGATTGGTGTCTTGTGTATAAGTCTTCTCATGGTAAAGGTTGTGAAATGGACTATTAACTGATTGAATTGAATAATCAAACCATTGAAGGGCAGCTTTACTTTGAGTGTGTATTTTAATAGAGGAAACATCATTTACGAAGAAATATTCCAGATGCATGGAATAATTGGAGACTAAACAGTGCACAGGAAAATCAATGTTTTTTGTGGAAACAGCAATAGCTGTTTTCTGCTTTGGTTTCTAATGGAAAAATCAATAGCTCTCTCGGAATAGGGCTTTCGTGAGTCAGGCCCAGACATTTTTGTCATTCTGGATCAACTTGAGACAGTATTTTCTGCCGTATGAGTAAAACATTCGGACATTACTACCTATTTTGTTCATTATGTCCACATGTGTTTTATCTACGAGTGCTGATAATGACACACAAAAGTTGAATTAGTAAACCAGGAGTAATTGACATGTCAACTCATACAAATTCAACTGGTATTTAGCTGTCACATTGTCCCAACACGGAATACACAGAGCTGTGTCATTCCTCTTTGCAGTGTTTTTTTAATAAAACGTTTCAAATATATGGGATAATGTAGCCTTAGTGCTCATTTAAAGTGTTGGCTACGGGCAGACAAGTGAAGACAAGAATGTTGACCAAACATATCAAATCAAGCATTTGTGATCAAACGAAAATAAAACACATCTCAAAATGACTAAGGTACTGGCTGTTTTTAATTATGATCTATCCTCATACGTTTGTGGGTTCCATAGTCAGGTGATTGTATTCAAAGTGCCAGTTCCTGGCATACACGGGGATAGGGAGACGACTGTTTTGAAAGCAGTCAGAAGAAGAAAAATAGAAAGTCCAGCTCATTATGAATTTGGAGAGTATGTTCCGGGAGCCCAGAAAAAATTAAACACAGTCAGACGATGTCCATCCATATACCGGGTATTGTTTACTGCTCGCTAGACCCCATAGGAGTGGATCCCCATTTAATTCCACCTCATCAGGTGGAAGTAGAACATGAAATCATTGAAAATCAGCGTAAAGAAGTCAGATCAGAAACAGTGTGATTTATGAAAATGTGTGATTAACAATAATAATAAAACTTCTATTGTGCCTAAAGCCTTGGACACCAAGCTGAGGCACATTACATCCAGGCACATGAACATGACCACAAACTACAGTCTGCATTTAGACTACCCGGTACATGGTGAATTGGCCATTGCAGCTCCCAGTTTTTGATTTATATGTAATTTTACTATTTACTGTTTGTCTTTTTTTGTAATTTCTCCTTTGGTATGAATAAAGTATATTTGATTTGATCTTATAAATCTATAGCAGTATATATCAACTGATGTGATACTTTTTATTATTTCATTTATTTGCATTAAATACATGTATATAATTTTTTCTATATATATATATATATGTGTGTGTGTGTATATATATTATATATGTATATATATATATACATATATAGACAAAATTATATATATATATATATATATATATATATATAAATAAATGAAATAATAAAAAATTAGGGAAAATTGTCAACCGATTATTTTGATTATATATATATATATATATATATATATATATATATATTGTCAAAATGAATGTGATTGCATGTTTGAAAGAGTCTGTATTCGCTGTTTCAGATGTCCCATTATGTGTGTCACAATGAAATAGTTGCTGCCTGAAACTTGTGTCAGAAAGAGGCAGAAAACATGGCTGATCCTAGGGACCAGGAGAGGAACCGTATCAATGGTCATGTGATTCCAATGGAGAACTACGGCAGTCTTAAATCCCCTGTCAATGATGAAACCGTCAACTTTGTTGATGCTGACGAACTGGTAAGTCTGCTTTCCAAATCGGTTGACATATTTTGCCTAGTTTGTGCTAAGTAAATCGCAGATTTTGAACCTTTATTAAGAACGGTTAACTTTTATTAAGAATGAGTGTTATTAGAAATAAAACGCACTTGTTAATACTTGGCTAAGGGGCAGGATTAGTAATTATGACTGCTGGCTGTAGGTCATAGCTTTATCTAGAGATCTGTCCACCTGTCATTTCGACAGATACACAGGTAGAAATATCACTGGACTGGTGGTGGACAAATACAAAATAAGGAACAAGAGGTCTTCAAAAATCAGATTGTAATAAAAATTATGTTGTCAAACTGTATGCCACTTGTTGCTCTATACTCCGTCTGAGTTGTCAGGTGGAGCAGCTGCATGGCTGTATCTGAGTTATCAGATGGAGCAGCTGTGTGGCTGTATCTGAGTTATCAGATGGAGCAGCTGTGTGGCTGTATCTGAGTTATCAGATGGAGCAGCTGGGTGGCTGTATCTGAGTTGTCAGGTGGAGCAGCTGTGTGGCTGTATCTGAGTTATCAGATGGAGCAGCTGTGTGGCTGTATCTGAGTTGTCAGATGGAGCAGCTGGGTGGCTGTATCTGAGTTGTCAGATATAGCAGCTGTGTGGCAGTATCTGAGTTGTCAGGTGGAGCAGCTGTGTGGCTGTATCTGAGTTGTCAGGTGGAGCAGCTGTGTGGCTGTATCTTAGTTGTCAGGTGGAGCAACTGTGTGGCTGTATCTGAGTTGTCAGATGGAGCAGCTGTGTGGCTGTATCTGAGTTGTCAGATGGAGCAGCTGTGTGGCTGTATCTGAGTTGTCAGGTGGAGCAGCTGTGTGGCTGTATCTGAGTTGTCAGGTGGAGCAGCTGTGTGGCTGTATCTCAGTTGTCAGGTGGAGCATCTGTGTGGCTGTATCTGAGTTTTCAGGTGGAGCAGCTGTGTGGCTGTATCTGAGTTGTCAGGTGGAGCAGCTGTGTGACTGTATCTGAGTTGTCAGATGGAGCAGCCGTGTGGCAGTATCTGAGTTGTCAGATGGAGCAGCTGTGTGGCAGTATCTGAGTTGTCAGATAGAGCAGCTGTGTGGCAGTATCTGAGTTGTCAGATGGAGCAGTGGAGCAGCTTGTGGCTGTATCTGAATTGTCATGCGGCGCAGCTGTGTGGCTGTATCTGAATTGTCATGCGGAGCAGCTGTGGGGCTCTACCTTTGTAGAGATTAACAATGTACCAACTATGCAGCACTTACTGGTGTGGTCATTGTATATTCATTGCCTTGAAATGATTGATCCTTGATAACAGCAGGCTGGGCAGAGTGGTGCTTTGTGCTGTCTATTGCTCAGGACGTATGTGTTTGATGTGCAAATGCTGTGGCATGCCTGATCACTGGCATACATGCATCAACTGTGCGCTTACACAGATACCCACATGTGACGACCGCAGACACTTGGGTCATGCAAATCATTAATGAAGCCACGTCCCTCGATGGTGGACAATTGATTTTTTCCGTAAATGGTTGTTGCTGAGGCAAAAGCTAAAGTACAGTGTGAGGATGGCTGAGTGACAGAGAGAGAGAGGGGGGAGGGAGAGAGGGAGAGAGGGAGAGAGGGAGAGAGGGAGAGAGGGAGAGAGGGAGAGAGGGAGAGAGAGAGAGGGAGAGAGGGAGGAGGGAGAGGGAGGAGGGAGGGAGGAGGGGAGGGAGGGAGGGAGGGAGGGAGGGAGGGAGGGAGGAATGGAGAGTTTATTTACGTGTTTTAGTACAGAGAGACTGGTCTGAACTGAGAGTTTAGTTGCATGTTTATTGATCCCCCATAGATCAAAACACTGTGGCATTCCAGAAGGGTTAATCTTCCCGATCCAGAGTACCAGAGAACATCATGCCAGGTGGTGCATGGAGGATGACTGTCACTGTCAGATAGTCCCCATGTGAAGAGAGGTTTGGCGAGAATGTCTGCTGTGGCCTGTCCTCTTCATCCTCATAAACACCTGCATTATGAGGACCACAACAGGTGGGAGATGTCATGTGATACAGGGGACACCATGGCTCAGTTTGACGACTTGAATGACCTGACACAAGAGTCATACACTTGCCAGCAGAGGAGAGAGGGTTCTCGTCCCACCAGGGAGCCTGATAGACAAAGACAGAGGCAGACGTTGCAGAATTTCTGATATTGAAAAAACTGAGGATTATAAAATCCAATGTAAAATTTGTTTTAATATACAGTGTATTATGGCTCTGAAAAATAGAGAGAGTGTGTATGCATGCGTGCGTGTGTGCCTACAATGACACTTCTCTGAACTGAGTGTACAGTGTAGTCCCATGTTTTAGCACAGCTAGACTGGTCTGAGTTTAGAGTTTGATGACATGTTTTAGTACAGGGTCTGAACTGAGAGTTAAGTGGCATGTTTTAGTGCAACGAGGTGATGTTTTTACAGCAGTGCAATAATGTCAGCTGCAATCGCATCTGTTGTTTCTAGATATTAACTGAGGCATCAGAGCTGGATAAAAGTTAGACCCACAGAGAACCTGTAGCAAGGAGAATATTGATCACCTTAATTGTTTTTGACGGATCTTTGCATTGTCTATGGCCATCAATATTTGATTTTACTCAGTGGAAATGTGTGCTGAGCCAGAGGATGTTAAATTTAGTATATATGGGACAACATTTGACACCTGAGCAAAATTGTGTCCCCAATATTCAACTTTCTTAATGCATTGAATGTATGATATGATATATACATTCAATGCATTGAAAGGTAAATATTGGGGACACCATTTTGTTCAGTTGTCAAATATTGTTCCATATATACAGATATTCTCTAGTGCAATGTATTGTGCATATTATTACATGTCTATGTTGTCATCATACGTTTTTGGATTTTGGGAATTGTCACTTGCAAATAAATAAATATGACTAACATTCCTTGTAACCTGTGAGCCATTTCATCTGAAGGCTGTTCCGATGATGCCCCATGATGCCATGGGACAGGAAGAGGATTTGTTAAGGATACTAGATCATTCATTGAAGGACAGCTATGACATCATGGAAAAGATCTAAGAAATATTCATTATTGCAAAACATAAAAATGGAACTCTGCACTTGAAGTGGATATACACATCTATGCCCATATTGACAGCAAATGATTTGCTATAAACCAGCTTGGGTGAAATTTTATTTTGATAAATAATAAGTTTGATTTAGAAGAACAAAACAAACCACTTACAACCACTTGTAAATTGAAAATATGGTGTCTACTGCGGGTACATTTATATTATAATTGTAGGAAATTTGTCATATAATTAGTTCCCTGAAATATCCACCCATTGTTAACCTCCCTGGTAAATTGATTTTACCAAACCATGTTTTTCTTGATACGTCTCTCAACTCAGCTTCCAAGGATTTAGAAGTATAGAGTGTACAGGAGATTGCATTACATCACATAGCCTGAAGTTGCCTTTAATGCATAATTAGGATTATTTGCCTCCATTTAAGTTGTCCTTCACTTGATGGATGGGTCAGCCTGGATGACATGACAATCCCAGTGTGTATTAATATGGGCCTCTGGCACCCGGGGCCCAGGATGATTATGGCAGGGGCATGATTGGTTGGTAGTAATATGTGGGTTTTTCTCCTTACATTGTCCATCCATTCTAATTATAATATTTACTTTGTAGATTAGGCTCTGGGACATAATTAATTGATGGGGTTTTCCCCTAAATGTGGCCAATCGTTCCAACTATCATCTCTTGAGTTTTCCAAAGGTTCTTGTGAGAGTTAAGTTCACATTAGATTCCCATAAATTCTGTTCCTTAGCGTTGTTTTGCAAGTATGGTACGGCACATGCTCACCCCCTTTCCAACACTCTAGTGCTCTTTTATACTTTAATCCATACTTGAAATTATCTATGTTGTTATCTATTAATTATAGTAATGTCATTGAAGCATATCAAAATAAATATATTGACCTGATCGATAAATGATATTGACTGCTACACAGATTTGTTTTACCCAAAATTGTGGAAACAGAATATGACTTTCAAGTTTGGAAAATGTTGCTAACATAGTAATAACAAAATGTCTATTGGGTCTATATCATTGAACATTTGAGCTCAGAGGTGCAACATACAAAAATCATTAGGGTTTATCATGAGTGAGGAAATGCGTTTTGTAGCTTCGTTTATTTTGAAAGAGACACCATGTACTATGTCTAATAAAGTGACAAATATGTTGTTATATTATGTAAAATATATGCGTTATTACATTGTTGTGGAATTGGAAAGTATAAACTGCTGTGTTTCCCAAACAAAATGATTGCATTGGTGAGTCACAGTTGTAACAAATTATAGAAATAAGAATTTTTTATGGAGACGGGTAAATAAAATGTGCTATACTGTGTTTTTCAGATGTTTTTCAAATGAATTTTATCCATATGTGATAGGCTATTTATGATTTGTGCATGTACATTAGTAACATGTTGTTTTTCAGTTGAAGACAATGTAATGTTTTCTCTCTTTTCTGATGTACAACTGATGTCATTCTGTTGTTTGTGTCAGGATGACGACGGGTCAGACGAGGAGAGACAGATTCGAGTGAGCAGCTACAACTGCAGCGTGGGTCAGCGGGACCAGGGCTACTACTTCCTGGACGGCAAGAGGAAGATTGGTAAGACTACTTGATTCCCAACCAACTTTAAATATCCTAAACAACCTCTACCATACGCCTTCTTACCATAACCCCCTCCCTCCTTTCCTTCACTATCCCCTCCCTACTATTCTACCATCTTCCTGTGTCGACTTATAATGTTTCTTCCAAAACACACTGGGAATCAAATTGTCCATGTTTCGTAAGGGTGGTCAGCATTCCAGTTTCTGTGACCAACAGTCCAGCTTTCTAACTGGCCGACCACCAGTGCCTCCTGACCACCAGTCTCTCCTGACCACCAGAGTTCCCCTCTCCTGATCACCAGTCCCTCCTGACCACCAGTCCCTCCTGACCACCAGTCTCTCCTGACCACCAGTCCCTCCTTTAACCACCAGTCCCTCCTGACCACCAGTCTCTCCTGACCACCAGTCTCTCCTGACCACCAGTCCCTCCTGACCACCAGTCCCTCCTGACCACCAGTCTCTCCTGACCACCAGTCCCTCCTGACCACCAGTCCCTCCTGACCACCAGTCCCTCCTGACCACCAGTCCTCTCCTGACCACCAGTCCCTCCTGACCACCAGTCTCTCCTGACCACCAGTCCCTCCTAACCACCAGTCTCTCCAGACCACCAGTCCCTCCTGACCACCAGTCTCTCCTGACCACCAGTCCCTCCTAACCACCAGTCCCTCCTGACCACCAGTCCCTCCTGACCACCAGTCTCTCCTAACCACCAGTCTCTCCGACCACCAGTCCCTCCTGACCACCAGTCCCTCCTGACCACCAGTCCCTCCTGACCACCAGTCCCTCCTGACCACCCCACCCGTCTCTCCTGACCACCAGTCCCTCCTGACCACCAGTCCCTCCTGACCACCAGTCCCTCCTGACCACCAGTCCCTCCTGACCACCAGTCCCTCCTGACCACCAGTCCCTCCTGACCACCAGTCCCTCCTGACCACCAGTCTCTCCTGACCACCAGTCCCTCCTGACCACCAGTCCCTCCTGACCACCAGTCCCTCCTGACCACCAGTCCCTCCTGACCACCAGTCCCTCCTGACCACCAGTCCCTCCTGACCACCAGTCCCTCCTGACCACCAGTCCCTCCTGACCACCAGTCCCTCCTGACCACCAGTCCTCCTGACCACCAGTCCCTCCTGACCACCAGTCCCTCCTGACCACCAGTCCATCCTGACCACCAGTCCCTCCTGACCACCAGTCCCTCCTGACCACCAGTCCCTCCTGACCACCAGTCCCTCCTGACCACCAGTCCCTCCTGACCACCAGTCCCTCCTGACCACCAGTCCCTCCTGACCACCAGTCCCTCCTGACCACCAGTCCCTCCTGACCACCAGTCCATCCTGACCACCAGTCCCTCCTGACCACCAGTCTCTCCTGACCACCAGTCCCTCCTGACCACCAGTCCCTCCTGACCACCAGTCCCTCCTGATCACCAGTCCCTCCTGACCACCAGTCTCTCCTGACCACCAGTCCCTCCTGACCACCAGTCTCTCCTGACCACCAGTCCCTCCTAACCACCAGTCCTCTCCAGACCACCAGTCCCTCCTGACCACCAGTCCCTCCTGACCACCAGTCCCTCCTAACCACCAGTCCCTCCTAACCACCAGTCTCTCCTGAACAACCAGTCCATCCTAATCACCAGTCCCTTCACCAAAAAAGGTTTGTGCTTTGATAGCTCAATCGCTCCATAACACAGTGTGATCATACAGTGTGACATTGTATAAGTCATGCTGTCATGTCATGACCAAACAAGCAGTGTGATTCTGCTTACTGGAATGTGGTACTAAAATGTAAGGCAAGTGTTTTGATCAATAATTTAGCTATAGGTAGCTTTGTGTCACTTTGGGTGCGGATGCTGTCAGCTGGTTGTGTTCACAGTGACAGCAGTAGACTTACTCTGTCAAGTCAACTAGCCTGGTTGTGTTCACAGTGACAGTGATAGACCCACTCTGTCAAGTCAACTAGCCTGGTTGTGTTCACAGTGACAGTGATAGACCCACTCTGTCAAGTCAACTAGCCTGGTTGTGTTCACAGTGACAGTGATAGACCCACTCTGTCAAGTCAACTAGCCTGGTTGTGTTCACAGTGATAGTGATAGACTCACTATGTCAAGTCAACTAGCCTGGTTGTGTTCACAGTGACAGTGATAGACCCACTCTGTCAAGTCAACTAGACTGGTTGTGTTCACAGTGACAGTGATAGACCCACTCTGTCAAGTCAACTAGCCTGGTTGTGTTCACAGTGACAGTGATAGACCCACTCTGTCAAGTCAACTAGCCTGGTTGTGTTCACAGTGACAGTGATAGACCCACTCTGTCAAGTCAACTAGCCTGGTTGTGTTCACAGTGATAGTGATAGACTCACTATGTCAAGTCAACTGAGCTGGTTGTGTTCACAGTGACAGTGATAGACCCACTCTGTCAAGTCAACTGAGAGCTGGTTGTGTTCACAGTGACAGTGATAGACTCACTCTGTCAAGTCAACTAGCCGGTTGTGTTCACAGTGACAGTGATAGACCCACTCTGTCAAGTCAACTGAGAGCTGGTTGTGTTCACAGTGACAGTGATAGACTTACTCTGTCAAGTCAACTAGCCTGGTTGTGTTCACAGTGACAGTGATAGACCCACTCTGTCAAGTCAACTAGCCTGGTTGTGTTCACAGTGACAGTGATAGACCCACTCTGTCAAGTCAACTAGCCTGGTTGTGTTCACAGTGACAGTGATAGACCCACTCTGTCAAGTCAACTAGCCTGGTTGTGTTCACAGTGACAGTGATAGACTCACTCTGTCAAGTCAACTAGCCTGGTTGTGTTCACAGTGACAGTGATAGACTCACTCTGTCAAGTCAACTAGCCTGGTTGTGTTCACAGTGACAGTGATAGACCCACTCTGTCAAGTCAACTGAGAGCTGGTTGTGTTCACAGTGACAGTGATAGACTTCACTCTGTCAAGTCAACTAGCCTGGTTGTGTTCACAGTGACAGTGATAGACCCACTCTGTCAAGTCAACTAGCCTGGTTGTGTTCACAGTGACAGTGATAGACCCACTCTGTCAAGTCAACTAGCCTGGTTGTGTTCACAGTGACAGTGATAGACCCACTCTGTCAAGTCAACTAGCCTGGTTGTGTTCACAGTGACAGTGATAGACTCACTCTGTCAAGTCAACTAGCCTGGTTGTGTTCACAGTGACAGTGATATAGACCCACTCTGTCAAGTCAACTAGCCTGGTTGTGTTCACAGTGACAGTGATAGACCCACTCTGTCAAGTCAACTAGCCTGGTTGTGTTCACAGTGACAGTGATAGACCCACTCTGTCAAGTCAACTAGCCTGGTTGTGTTCACAGTGACAGTGATAGACCCACTCTGTCAAGTCAACTAGCCTGGTTGTGTTCACAGTGACAGTGATAGACCCACTCTGTCAAGTCAACTAGCCTGGTTGTGTTCACAGTGACAGTGATAGACCCACTCTGTCAAGTCAACTAGCCTGGTTGTGTTCACAGTGACAGTGATAGACCCACTCTGTCAAGTCAACTAGACCCGGTTGTGTTCACAGTGACAGTGATAGACCCACTCTGTCAAGTCAACTAGCCTGGTTGTGTTCACAGTGACAGTGATAGACCCACTCTGTCAAGTCAACTAGCCTGGTTGTGTTCACAGTGACAGTGATAGACCCACTCTGTCAAGTCAACTAGCCTGGTTGTGTTCACAGTGACAGTGATAGACCCACTCTGTCAAGTCAACTAGCCTGGTTGTGTTCACAGTGACAGTGATAGACCCACTCTGTCAAGTCAACTAGCCTGGTTGTGTTCACAGTGACAGTGATAGACCCACTCTGTCAAGTCAACTAGCCTGGTTGTGTTCACAGTGACAGTGATAGACCCACTCTGTCAAGTCAACTAGCCTGGTTGTGTTCACAGTGACAGTGATAGACCCACTCTGTCAAGTCAACTAGCCGGTTGTGTTCACAGTGACAGTGATAGACCCACTCTGTCAAGTCAACTAGCCTGGTTGTGTTCACAGTGACAGTGATAGACCCACTCTGTCAAGTCAACTGAGCCGGTTGTGTTCACAGTGACAGTGATAGACTCACTCTGTCAAGTCAACTAGCCTGGTTGTGTTCACAGTGACAGTGATAGACCCACTCTGTCAAGTCAACTGAGCCGGTTGTGTTCACAGTGACAGTGATAGACCCACTCTGTCAAGTCAACTGAGCCGGTTGTGTTCACAGTGACAGTGATAGACTCACTCTGTCAAGTCAACTAGCCTGGTTGTGTTCACAGTGACAGTGATAGACTCACACTGTCAAGTCAACTAGCCTGGTTGTGTTCACAGTGACAGTGATAGACCCACTCTGTCAAGTCAACTAGCCTGGTTGTGTTCACAGTGACAGTGATAGACTCACTCTGTCAAGTCAACTAGCCTGGTTGTGTTCACAGTGACAGTGATAGACTCACTCTGTCAAGTCAACTAGCCTGGTTGTGTTCACAGTGACAGTGATATAGACCCACTCTGTCAAGTCAACTAGCCTGGTTGTGTTCACAGTGACAGTGATAGACCCACTCTGTCAAGTCAACTAGCCTGGTTGTGTTCACAGTGACAGTGATAGACCCACTCTGTCAAGTCAACTAGCCTGGTTGTGTTCACAGTAACAGTGATAGACTCACTCTGTCAAGTCAACTAGCCTGGTTGTGTTCACAGTGACAGTGATAGACCCACTCTGTCAAGTCAACTAGCCTGGTTGTGTTCTCAGTGACAGTGATAGACTCACTCTGTCAAGTCAACTAGCCTGGTTGTGTTCACAGTGACAGTGATAGACCACTCTGTCAAGTCAACTAGCCTGGTTGTGTTCACAGTGACAGTGATAGACCACTCTGTCAAGTCAACTAGCCTGGTTGTGTTCACAGTCGTGATGCGTCATGCTGGAAAATATGACCCACTCTGTCAAGTCAACTAGCCTGGTTGTGTTCACAGTGACAGTGATAGACCCACTCTGTCAAGTCAACTAGCCTGGTTGTGTTCACAGTGACAGTGATAGACCACTCTGTCAAGTCAACTAGCCTGGTTGTGTTCACAGTGACAGTGATAGACCCACTCTGTCAAGTCAACTAGCCTGGTTGTGTTCACAGTGACAGTGATAGACCCACTCTGTCAAGTCAACTAGCCTGGTTGTGTTCACAGTGACAGTGATAGACCCACTCTGTCAAGTCAACTGAGAGCTGGTTGTGTTCACAGTGACAGTGATAGACTCACTCTGTCAAGTCAACTAGCCTGGCTGTGTTCACAGTGACAGTGATAGACCCACTCTGTCAAGTCAACTAGCCTGGTTGTGTTCACAGTGACAGTGATAGACCCACTCTGTCAAGTCAACTAGCCTGGTTGTGTTCACAGTGACAGTGATAGACCCACTCTGTCAAGTCAACTAGCCTGGTTGTGTTCACAGTGACAGTGATAGACTCACTCTGTCAAGTCAACTAGCCTGGTTGTGTTCACAGTGACAGTGATAGACTCACTCTGTCAAGTCAACTAGACTGGTTGTGTTCACAGTGACAGTGATAGAGTCACTCTGTCAAGTCAACTAGCCTGGTTGTGTTCACAGTGACAGTGATAGAGTCACTCTGTCAAGTCAACTAGCCTGGTTGTGTTCACAGTGACAGTGATAGACCCACTCTGTCAAGTCAACTAGACTGGTTGTGTTCACAGTGGGAGTGATAGACCCACTCTGTCAAGTCAACTGAGTTGGCTGTGTTCACAGTGACAGTGATAGACCCACTCTGTCAAGTCAACTAGCCTGGTTGTGTTCACAGTGACAGTGATAGACCCACTCTGTCAAGTCAACTAGCCTGGTTGTGTTCACAGTGACAGTGATAGACCCACTCTGTCAAGTCAACTAGACTGGTTGTGTTCACAGTGACAGTGATAGACCCACTCTGTCAAGTCAACTAGACTGGTTGTGTTCACAGTGACAGTGATAGACCCACTCTGTCAAGTCAACTAGCCTGGTTGTGTTCACAGTGACAGTGATAGACCCACTCTGTCAAGTCAACTAGACTGGTTGTGTTCACAGTGACAGTGATAGACCCACTCTGTCAAGTCAACTAGCCTGGTTGTGTTCACAGTGACAGTGATAGACCCACTCTGTCAAGTCAACTAGACTGGTTGTGTTCACAGTGACAGTGATAGACCCACTCTGTCAAGTCAACTAGCCTGGTTGTGTTCACAGTGACAGTGATAGACCCACTCTGTCAAGTCGGCTGGGCTCAGGTGTGGCTATTGGACCCCTCAGGCAGAACATCTCCCAACATTAGCAGATTACTGCATCTGATTTTCAGATGCACCAGTCCTTGCGGTGTCATGTTTCAGTGCTGCTTGTCACTGCACTTCCTGTGTGTTTACTGAATTCAGACGGCAGGTTCATTGGAATATGGATTAATTATTTACTAACATGCCATGTAGGAGGTATTGATTCAGCACTAGAAAATGTCCGAAGGCAGATGACGATGATCACGGTATGGTTATCAAGTTGCCCCAAGTAAAGATTGATCTGCATTACACAATGATATAGAGGTCTAAAAATACACGAGAGTATTGTTTTGGTCATATTACATCGTTCTCCCATAGGCTGTCAGCAGTGTTACCTGGCTAAACAGGTGCATTCACAGACGGAACACCAAGTGATGCTGTCAGATGTAGAAGATTGGTTCAACACTCCTGTCAGTTGGACAGGTTTGCCATAAGCCATGAAAGAACCTTGTCAGTCGACCATTTCATTTCAACAAGATTTAAAATGCCAGTTACTGAAGAGATTGTGAACACAAGAGGCGTGATTCTTGGCTTGCACTGCTGACAGCAGTGTCATGTGTAGTAGGATTGTGGGTAGAACGTCCCGGTGGACATAGCCAGTGACTGTGTTTAAGGGCAAAGCGACTGTTGAGAGCATATGTTTACTGTAAACCCTATATGGTCAGGAGGCATTGACAGAACAACAATGGAAGGTGTATGTGTAAGAGAACAACAGGGTTGAAGTAATCATAAGAAAGAGGGTTGGGAGAAGTAGGGTGAACCCCAGAGGAGAGGGGTTGAGATAGACAGGTAGACTGGTGTGAAACCAAATGAAATGGGCAGCCGTCATTTATAGAGTCGATCTATCACCTTCCACGAGGAATAACATTTTCTGCTATCTAATCTGCACTTTTCCTCCACTGCCATTACTGACTGGTCTAGTTTTAATGCTATAAAGTGAGAAACCCTGCACCGATCAATTTAGTCATTAAATAAATCCATACTATAGAGTATAGACATGCTTTGTTGATCATCCATGACCACAAATGTTTCGTTGTTATCCTGTAGCTTGTTTACATCGACAGTTGTCATGACAACATATATCCTGAATGCTCCCATCTCCCAAGACATGTTCGGTCATGTTATTATAAAGTTCGTGATGCGTCATGCTGGAAAATACATGACTGGGTCATATGATGAAAAGTACATATTAGTAATAAATTGCTGTCATGTGACATGACAGGATCATGTGATGGTGCAACAAAACAGCAGGGTTGTGTGACTGTATAGCAGGGTGATGTGATTGTATAGCTGGGTGATGTGATTGTATAGCTGGGTGATGTGATTGTATAGCAGGGTGGTGTGATTGTATAGCTGGGTGGTGTGATTGTATAGCAGGGTGGTGTGATTGTATAGCTGGGTGGTGTGATTGTATAGCTGGGTGGTGTGATTGTATAGCTGGGTGGTGTGATTGTATAGCAGGGTGGTGTGATTGTATAGCTGGGTGGTGTGATTGTATAGCAGGGTGGTGTGATTGTATAGCAGGGTGGTGTGATTGTATAGCTGGGTGGTGTGATTGTATAGCTGGGTGATGTGATTGTATAGCTGGGTGGTGTGATTGTATAGCTGGGTGGTGTGATTGTATAGCTGGGTGGTGTGATTGTATAGCAGGGTGGTGTGATTGTATAGCTGGGTGGTGTGATTGTATAGCTGGGTGATGTGATTGTATAGCTGGGTGGTGTGATTGTATAGCTGGGTGATGTGATTGTATAGCTGGGTGATGTGATTGTATAGCTGGGTGGTGTGATTGTATAGCTGGGTGATGTGATTGTATAGCTGGGTGTGTGATTGTATAGCTGGGTGGTGTGATTGTATAGCTGGGTGATGTGATTGTATAGCTGGGTGATGTGATTGTATAGCTGGGTGGTGTGATTGTATAGCTGGGTGATGTGATTGTATAGCTGGGTGATGTGATTGTATAGCGGGTGGTGTGATTGTTAGCTGGGTGATGTGATTGTACAGCTGGTGATGTGATTGTATAGCAGTGGTGCTTTGTACTGTGTGGTGTGATTGTAAGCAGGGTGGTGTGATTGTATAGCTGGGTGGTGTGATTGTATAGCTGGGTGATGTGATTGTATAGCTGGGTGGTGTGATTGTATAGCTGGGTGGTGTGATTGTATAGCTGGGTGGTGTGATTGTATAGCTGGGTGATGTGATTGTATAGCTGGGTGATGTGATTGTATATCTTGGTGGTGTGATTGTATAGCTGGGTGATGTGATTGTATAGCTGGGTGGTGTGATTGTATAGCTGGGTGATGTGATTGTATAGCTGGGTGATGTGATTGTATATCTTGGTGGTGTGATTGTGTAGCTGGGTGATGTGGTTGTACAGCTTGGTGATGTGATTGTATAGGTGCATGGTGCGATTATGTCACTGTGTGGTGTTATAATCTACATGACTTTGTATGGGTCATGTGATGTTGCAAATGATATCACACAGTATACAACATCACATTCTGCTTTGTGACTTGTCTGATGTTGTAACGTTCTGTGTGGTGGCTGGGTCATGTGATGTCACATGATATCATGTGATGTTGTAGACTACATGTTGGTGTATGAGGAGGAGAAGGATCAGATGGAGAACATGCAGGCTCCGGGCCGCGCCAAGTCAAAGAGCAGCAAGAACAAGGCAGCTACGCGGAGCCGCCACGAAGTCTGGAGACAAAAGTTTATGAACAACGTCAAGAAAATCGGCCTCGATATGGAGGAGGTGAGGGTCTGAAAGGGAGACAGGGTTCATATAGGGTTCACACGATGCACTGGCGGGGCTGTAGCAGGCCTAAGACCACATTTGCATTTTCCACAGGTGGCCACTTTAATATTTCCTTCATTTACTATCATATTTGAAT